>UESW01004565.1:308801-388292 GCA_900491605.1 Calamus simplicifolius | reverse complement strand
AAAGATGATGGGTGCTTGTGTTTGATTATTGGTAAACAGTGATTCAAAAAACTTTGTCCTACAAAACCTGTGATTCTTGTTAGAGATGTGAATCGATTCAACCATTATGGCAACATAACAGACAATCAAAGATGTCACATAACAGCCAATTAAAAGTGACATGTCTTACAAAGAAAATAGTTCCATATCAAGAAAAACTTCTGCTAATGGCTTTCGTCGAGACTTAGTTCCAGCCACCATTCATCATTAAATAGAGTAAATTTGAAGGAATCTATAAAGCAATGCTACACCTCAAGTATGAATAGTAAGAATAACTGTACAAAAGAATCCCTAGAATTCCTTCCAAAGGAGGGCTAGGTCTTCCTATTTTTCTTGAGCTGACTTGAGTATCAAAAGGTTTACTCAGAAAAATTTTTGGACCTCATTTGCTCTCTCTCTTATTGTCTTTCTTGCCGTTCTCTCTAGGTTGTTAAGTGGTGCTCTTCCATGCAAGCTACCATGTTCACATGAGTTGGCATTTGGGAGCCAATTTTAGACATGAACATATTCATTCCGCCTATTAGAAATGAGAAGCACTCAGCCATGTCACCTAAAGGAAGAGATTGATGAGTAAGTAACACCTAAGAAGGCACCAACAATGCTTAGGTCGACTCTCAAACTTTAAGAGAGACCTCACTAATGTATATCCTTCACCAATGGTAACAATTACTCAAGATCAATTCAACGCTTTCTTGCAAAGTATTGAGGTATTAACCAACTTAGTCAAAACTTGATCTCACAAATATTTAATTTTGGAGGCCAACAAGGAGTTGACTAGAAGGCCTAATGAATTTCAAGCAATGATCAACCTGATCAAAATTCGACAAGGACCTTGAAACCCTCTAGATTAGCAAAGGAGGAGGTGAGCACTAGGATGGTTGACCTGAGAAAGAACCCTTAGATCGATTATCAAAATTGGATGAGCATTCAAACCTAAAGACTTTTATAAGCAACAAACCTAAATATCAAATAAATCAATAGCTAGAGGAGTGAATCAAAGAATCGAAATAGTTATAAAGCACATTCAAGACGGGATAGACTCGGTCAATGGACTTAAAACTTCCTAAGAAGCCATCATTCACCAAAGATGTCATGGCTAATTCATTTTTCTAAAAGTTCAAAATGCTTCAATTGGAGGCATATTATGCAGCCATCTAGAAAGTTTTAGAGTTTTGATGTTGCTTATTGCACTCTATATGCCATAATATGTAGAGCTTTCTCACGACCTTAAGGAATGTAGCTCATTCCTAGTTTTTAAGCCTTCAATTGCCCTCTATTGGATCTTTCAAGTAGCTAAATCAAGAATTTATTAGCCACTTTATTAATAGTCATAGAAAGGATCAGAAGACCTCCACGAGCCTGATGTTGGTCAAGCAGAGAAAAGGCAAGTTGCTAAGGGACTACATTAAGTGGTTCAAGTAAAAGCTTTGAAAGCTTGAGATCTAGACTCCTTTGTATCTATTATAACTCTCACGAATGGCTTAAGAATCTTTGGATTTAGCTTCTCTATTTTCTCCCTAAAAAATTATCCACTTAAAGATTTCATCAAGCTATTGTTCCCGATTGAGAAATACATCAAGGCAAAAGAACTTCGCAGCTCAAAAAGAAGATCAAGGGAAAATAGAGAATAGGCATCAAGAAAGAATGATCAAAGAGCCAAGGACACTCAAAAAGATACTGTAGGACTCAACAAACCCCACATGAACCTAAGACTCCTCCATGGATGTTCTAAAGATGTCTCTCAACAATCGAAGGAGTTAGATCTTAACATAGAATTGTAATGAAGATCATATATGTTGGCCAGTGAAATTGAAGTCCAACCAGCAAGGAGAGATTGGCATAAATACTACCAATTCCATAGAGATCATGGGTATAATATAGAAGAGTGCTAGTACTTAATGGATGAAATTGAGGACATCATATGGCAAAGACACCTTGGTTGATATATCCTGAATTGCCAACAGTCCAAACATGTAATCAATCAGAGGAATCTGCATTGAAAAGAAGACATTTAATTCACCTATAACTAGTTTCATCTCTATTATTCATAGCAGACTTATTATTATAGGAGAGTGTTCATCTGCATGAAAGATATGTGAAATAAGTGCAAGCTAAAAGCCCTCCACTACATAGGTAAAGATTCAGCTGAGCATCTCATTTTCAAGAAGACTTAAAAGGTGTATGAACCTAGCACAATGATGCTTCAGCCATATTAGCAATTATTGCTTACTATTAGATGAAGAGAATAGTGATAGATAATGGTAGCTTAGCAAACATCCTTTTTTGTAATGCTTTCTAGAGGATGGGCATCAACATTGATTAGTTAAAGCTAACAAAAACGTTATTTCACTACAAGAAAATTTCATTTTAGCGATGCCAAAATGCGTCGCTAATAAATCACTAAATCGATTTAGCGACGCATTTCATCGTCGTTGTAACTTTCGTCGCAAACTGCTATCCGTCGCAGTTTCGTCGCTAAATAGCGACTCTTAGCGACGCAACTAAATGCGTCACTATTTTGCGATGAAAATTTTTGTCGTCACAATTTAGCGATGCATTTACGACTATTTTTTGCGTCACAATTTAGCAACGCAATGCGTCGCAATTCTGTGACCCAAATTGCGTCGCAATTTAGCGACTCATTTGCGACGATTAATATTGCATCGCAATATTGCGACGCATATTGATGCGTCGTAATTTAGCGATGTAATTTGCGATGCAAATGCGTCACAAAATTTTAATTTTATTTTTTAAAAAAATTGCAAGGAGAAATTATTTTCTAGTTGCAATTTTTTAAAAAATATAAAATTAAAATTTTGCGACGCATTTGCAATGCAAATTTATAAATTTCTTTTTTTACAAAAATTGCAACCAGAAAAAAATTTTCCTTGCAATTTTTTTTTAAAAAAATAAAATATTGCAACGCATCAATATGCGTCGCAATATTGCGAACATATTGATGTGTCGCAATTTAGCGATGCAATTTGCATCGCAAATGCGTCACAAAATTTTAATTTTATTTTTAAAAAAATTGTAAGGAGAAATTATTTTCTGGTTGCAATTTTTTTTAAAAAATAAAATTAAATTTGCGACTCATTTGCAACGCAAATTTATAAATTTTTTTTTACAAAAATTGCAATGAGAAAAAAATTTCTCCTTGCAATTTTAAAAAAAATTAAAATATTGTGACGCATCAATATGCATTGCAATATTGCGACGCATATTGATGTGTCGCAATTTAGCAACGCAATTTGCGTCGCAAATGTGTCACAAAATTTAATTTTTTTTTTTAAAAAAATTGCAAGGAGAAATTATTTTCTGGTTGCAATTTTTAAAAAAATATAAATTGAAATTTTTTTGATGCATTTGTGACGCAAATTTATAAATTTCTTTTTTTACAAAAATTGCAACGAGAAAAAATTTCTCCTTTCAATTTTTTTAAAAAATAAAATTTTGTGATGCATTTGTGGCGCAAATTGCGTTGTTAAATTATGACGTATCAATATGCATCGCAATATTGTGGCACATATTGATGCGTCGCAATATAGCGACTCAAATTGCGATGCATATTTATGCATCACAATTTAGCGACGCATTTTGCATCGCAAATTGCATCCCAAAATTTTAATTTTTTTAAATAAAATTTAACCAAAAAATATTTTTAAAAAATTAAATTATTATTGTATTTAGCGACGCAATATGCGTCGCAAATTTATGAATTCTTTTTTTTAAAAAATTATAACAAAATATTTTTGTTAAAAAATATTATTTAAAACTCTTAATGCAATTTAATTTTATTCTATTGAAACATTATCGCTAACATTCATTACAAAATTTTTGATAATACATAAAATTTCATTTCATTAATAATGACAACTTTGGATACATAAAACAGAAAAAAAAAATCAAGAATCCGCATTGTCACGATCACGGAAAGGCTGCGGAGGCTGGAATGAAACCCTGCGATATTTGATGAACCAAATCTTGCATCTGACGCATCTGCTCTCATGTCTGCAAGCTCTTGCCGAACCTCATGCCGAATCTCCTGCTGAACCTTCTCCGTAATAGATCTTCGAATATCATCTAACGACCAGGAGTAATATTGCCAGAATAGTGCGAAGTGGAGCTGAGAAAATATCTAGAAGCTTTAGCGCCCAGACCGTATACCCAACGGTCTCACGGCTGGGCACCAACAGCTTCCAAAAACACACGTCGACTCTCCTCTGGTGAGAGTTCGACGGACGGCCCCCCATCAGTGGAGTCAACCTGCAATGCCTGGGACTGAAGCTCCTCGACTCGTGCCTTTGAATTATAAATGAATCAGTTAAAGGTTAAGAAATTAAATAGTTACAATATAAGTCAATTTCTTACCGCAACCTTATGTGATTGTGCATCGACCTAGGTACCGTCCTTCCTAGTGTGTGTCGCCCTGAATAGGTTGAACTCACCAGGATCTCTGCCCTCTCGCTCAGACTACAAAAGCAGAAGAAATGATATAATGTAAGTATATGCAAATGACTAAATTATTAATTAAATTATTGATGTTTTCTTACCATACGGCGTCTGTGCTACTGAATGGAAATGGACCCCGTAGTGTGGCAAGAGAGACCCGTGCCACTACCGGCTTTCTCGGATCGGCTGTTTGTGGTGGCTGATGCGGACCTCCTTTGCCAGGCCTCAGACTATCACACTTGCTGCTAGTCGTGCCAGATACCCTCCGGCACATGCACAGGGCGATCGCCCGATCTCCTCCAATGATGAAGCATGTCGGAGTATCGGCGTGTCGCAAGAGCATTCCATGCTGCCCTAAACGGCATCATGGATGGTTGGGTCCCATGTAACTTTTTTGCATTTAAATAAATAGTTAGTTTAAGAATATATCAAGATTAAGTTATTTTAAATCAGTAATAAATTGTATTTAATAAATTTACTTGAAACTCTGAAAAATAAACTCCCTCATGGCCGCAGATACATGATGCGAATCATAGCCAGTGGGATCAGCACGGATCTGAAATATAGAGCTGATCCGGCTCGATACAGAATGCTGCTCAATAAAGCTGCAAAAAATCTATATTTATAAGTCAATGCTTGGTAACACATAAACATATATTTACAATTATTATATACTTACTACCCATCAACATCCAGTCGAAGTACGGTATGGTTGACATGGGATGAACTCTCAGATATCTGTGCCGATCAGCTATGAGACTCGAAGGCTGCAGATCTGAATTCTCCATATCTAATGCTCATGAAGTGATCTGATGCGGTAGGGCCACGTCCCTGCTCGCTCTGTCCATCGGCGAAAGATCTATCTCGGCCGACATACTGAAAATACTAAAGAACAATGCATGCAATATAATTACGAATAATGATTGAATATGAAAAATTTAGCACTTATAAAAATAAATTGAAATTGAATAAACCTCTATGTTTAATCAGTGTCATTTGTTTCGTCAAATGTTGGTTCAACATCTGATGCCGTATCGGATTGTGATTCTGTGTCATTATCATCGGAAGGAAATCGAACATTTGCATCCTCAATTTCTTGGACATCATCATTTGGATCTCTAACTGATGTTTCAGGAGCCCTTGTATCGTCCTCAATTACATACATTTCCATCTTATCCTCTTAAAATGTAGGACACTCAGGTGATTGACTTGATGAACTCTCGTCTAATATGATTGCTGAACGTGGAAGGATTTTAGAAATAGCCCCCAATCTCGCTTGTCATTGCGCAAACTTGGATATCCGTAGTAAAACACATGTTCAGCTTGGGATGCAAGGATGAATGGTTCATATTTCTGTAATCTTCGACGATGGTTGACTTCAACTAAATTGTAGTCGTTATAAACCTTTTTCCCACAGGAATTGTCAGATCGAACCAATCGCAATGAATAATACGGTCGGTTGATAGGCCAACCGTGGCACATCTATTAAAGCCATATAATCTAATTCCAACATAACATATCCCAATATAAAGGAATTGTAACTTAAATCAAAGCCTAATTCACAACAATTTCATAATGACAAAAAATGGAATAACATATGTCAGATGTTCACCAGTTTACCATGCATAGTTTAATAGACTGAGAAATTGAACCATGACTATATAAAAATCACTAATCAATTATGACTAAATTAATTTAAAACATTAGCACTAAATAATCGTAAAGCAATTTCTTTAATTAATTTACTATCGATCAGAATCACTAATTAGCAAATACTACAATGATGTTATATTGCAACCATTATTTATTAGAATACCATATTTATTGTTATTATTTTATATTATAATAATGAACTAATATAAGTTAATATATATATATATGATATTATTAATATATGACATAATAATTATCATAAACATACTTTTTATGATCACAGTAAATTTTATTTTTCATATTTTATAACAAAAAATCTAAATATTGAATTATATCATAATTTCATATTAATTTATAATGAGTTTATTATAAATATTTTTTTATGGGTGAAAATGAATATAATATTAAATTTAATATTGTAACATGAACTTATAATAATATCTGACAATAAGACATGCATGAAGAAAACTATTTCGAATTTATTTTAAAATTTCATCAAACCCAAAATAGTTCAATATAATGATGTTATAGAATCATTATATTCTAATATTATAATATCACATAATATAATTTTTTATATATTATATAATACTATAGTGTATTCTAATGTTATTGTAATATATTATTATTATATAATGATATTACTATAGGGGTTTTCTAAATTTATTGGTATAATAATATGATTGAATAAATTATTAAGATTAAAATATCAAAACAACTTACTAATAACATTTTAATAATAATAATTAAATAATTTAATCAGTAAAATTAGATATGCAATATATTTTGTAATATTAAAGAATAATATTTTGTAATAAATATTTTTTTATAATAAATAATATTAAAAAATGGGAGGGGGTGGGGAACCCCCTACCCCTGTTTTTTTTTTTTTTTTTGGTGGCCTGGCCACCATGGCCAGGCTAGAGCCAGCCACGGTCGTGGCCGTGGCCAAAGAATACGGGAGGGGGGAAACCCTCCTGTTAATTTTTTTTGTGACCTGGCCACCGTGGCTAGGCCACGGTCGCAGCCATGGCCGGAAAAGATGGCCACGGCCGTGGCCGTGGCCGAAGAAGATGGGAGGGGGGAAAAACCCCCCTATTAATTTTTTTTTGTGGCCTGGCCACCGTGGCCGTTCGGCCACGGCCGTGGCTGTGGCCGGAGAAGACGGGAGGGGGGGAACCCCCTCGTTATTTTTTTTTTTGGTGGTCAGGCCACGGTCGTGGCCGTGGCCGAAGAAGACGGGAGGGGGCCTATTAAATTTTTTTTTTTGGTGGCCTGGCCACCGTGGCCAGGCCACGGCCGCGGCCGTGGCCGGAGAAGACAGGAGGGGGGGAACCCCCTATTAATTTTTTTTTTGGTGGCCTGGCCACCGTGGCCGGAGAAGACAAGAGGGGGGAACCCCCCCTGTTAATTTTTCTTTTTTGGTGGCCTGGCCACCGTGGCCGGAGAAGACAGGAGGGGGGCAAACCCCCTGTTAATTTTTCTTTTCTGGTGGCCTGGCCACCGTGGTTGTAGAAGACGGCCACGACCATGGTCGTGGCTGGAGAAGATGGGAGGGGGTGGGGAAAACCCCCACCTTTTAATTTTTTTTTTTTTTGATGGCTAGCAACGGGAGGGGGCAGGGGAGGAAATGGGGGGAGATGGGAGGGATGGGAGGGAGGGAGGGGAGGTTTACCCGGAAATAGGGGTTGCCGGCGAGGTGGTCGAGTGCCGGAGAGCCACCGGAGTGCCGTCGTAGGTAGGGAAGAGGAAGGAGGAGAAAGAGGGAGGGAGACCGGTTGGGGGTAAGGGAGAAGCCGTGAGGAAGAAGAAGAAAGGGGGGTAATTTATAATTATGATTAGCGACTTATAATTGTGTCGCTAATCCATCGCTAATCAGCTGATTGCGTCGCTAAATCGCTAATTTGGCGGGAGTAACTGGCTGGAAATTTTTTTCTTGGTTTTTGAGCAAATTTGACAGGAGTAACCGGCGGGTTTTTTGGGTTTTTTGAGAATATGCGTCGCTAAATAGCGACTCAATAATTGCGTCGTGGAATTAATGAATTTTTTTATTTTCTGAATATTTGCATCGCTAATGCGTCGCTACATAAGGACTCAATTAAGTGTATCACCGAATTAACAAATTTTTTTTAATTTTCTGTGATATGCGTCGCTAATTTTTTTAATCATCGATCTGATCGTTGTGATCAATCTGATCGGAGATGATCCGACGGTTGTCATCTATTCAAGCCATGATCCCGATCGGCGATCATCGATCCGACGGTTGCGATCCATTCAATTGGAGATGATCTGACATTTGCGATCGATCCAAGCCATGATCCCGATCGGCGATCATCGATCCGACGGTTGCAATCCATCCTATTGGAGATGATCCAACGGTTGCAATCGATCCAAGCCATGATCCCGATTGATGATGATTGATCAGACAGTTGCGATCAATCCGATTTGCGACGATCCGATGGTTGCAATCGATCCAAGCCATGATCCCGATCGGCGATGATCAATCCGACGGTTATGATCCATTTGATCGGAGATGATCCGATGGTTGTGATCAATCAAGCCATGATCCCGATCGGAGATCATCGATCCGATGGTTGCGATCAATCCGATCGGAGATGATCCGATGGTTGTGATCGATCCAATCCATGATCCCGATCAGCGATGATCGATCGGACCGTTGCAATCCATCCGATCAGCGACGATCCGACAGTTGTGATCGATCCAAGCCATGATCCCGATCGGCGATGATTGATAGGACCGTTGCAATCCATCCGATCGATGACGATATCCGACGGTTATGATCCATCCAAGCCATTATTCCGATCAGCGATGATCGATCCGACAGTTACGATCCATCCGATCGGCGATGATATCTGACGGTTGCGATCGATCCAAGCAATGATCCCGATCGGAAATGATCGATTGGACCATTGCAATACATCCGATCGGCGATGATCCAACGGTTGTGATCGATCCAAGCCATGATCACGATCGGTGATGATCGATCGGACCGTTGCAATCCATCCTATCGGTGACGATATCTAACGGTTGCGATCAATCCAAGCCATGATCTCGATCAGCGATGACCGATCCGATGGTTGTGATCCATCCGATCGGCGACGATATCCGATGGTTGCAATCGATCCAAGCCATGATTCCGATCGGCGATGATCGATCGGACCATTGTGATCCATCCGATCAGCAACGATCCGACGGTTGCGATCGATCCAAGCCATGATTCCGATCGGCGATGATCGATCCGATGGTTGCGATCCATCCGATCGGTGATGATATCCAATGGTTGCGATCGATCCAAGCCATGATCCCGATCGATGATGATCGATCTGACGGTTGCGATCCATCCGATCGGTGATGATATTCGACGGTTGCGATCGATCCAAGTCATGATCCCGATTGGCAATGACCGATCGGACCATTGCAATCCATCCAATCGGCGACGATCCGATGGTTGCGATCGATCCAAGCCATGATCCTGATCAGCGATGATCGATCGGACCATTGCGATCCATCCGATCAGCAACGATCTGATGGTTGCGATCGATCTAAGCCATGATTCCGATCGGTGATGGTTGATCCGGCGGTTGCGATCCATCCGATCGGTGATGATATCCGATGGTTGCGATCAATCCAAGCCATGATTCCGATCGGCAATGAATGATCCGACGGTTGTAATCCATCCGATCGGCGATGAAATTTGACAGTTGGGATCGATCCAAGCCATGATCCCGATCGGCGATGATCGATCAGACTGTTGCAATCCATTCGAACGGTGATGATCCGACAGTTGCGATCGATCCAGGCCATGATCCCGATCGGCGATGATTGATCGGACCATTGCGATCCATCCGATCGGCGATGATCCGACAGTTGCGATCGATCCAAGCCATGATTCTGATCAGCGATGATTGATCCGACAATTGTGATCCATCCGATCGGCGACGATATCCGACGGTTGCGATCGATTCAAGCCATGATTCCGATCGGCGATGATCGATCTGACGGTTGCAATCCATCCGATCGACGACGATATCCGATGGTTGCGATTGATCCAAGCCAGGATCCCGATTGGCGATGATCGATCAGACCATTGCAATTCATCCGATCAGTGACGATCCGATGGTTACGATCGATCCAAGCCATAATCCTGATCGGCGATGATCAATCGGACCGTTGCAATCCATCCGATCGGCGATGATATCCGATGGTTGCGATCGATCCAAGCCATGATCCCGATCGGCGATGATCGATCCGATGGTTGTGATCCATCCGATTGGCGATGATATCCGATGGTTTTGATCGATACAAGCCATGATCCCGATTGACGATGATCGATCGGACCGTTGCAATCCATCCGATCGGCGACGATCCGACAGTTGTGATCGATCCAAGCCATGATCCTGATCGACGATGATCAATCGGACCATTGCGATCCATCCGATCGGCATGATCCGACGGTTGCGATAGATCCAAGCCATGATTTCGATCGGTGATGATCGATCTAACGGTTGCGATCCATCCGATAGGCGACGATATCTGACGGTTGTGATCGATCCAAGCCATGATCCTGATTGGCGATGATCGATCGGACCGTTGCAATCCATCCGATCGATCCAAGCCATCAGTTGCGATCGATCCAAGCCATGATCTCGATCGACGATGATCGATCCAATGGTTCGATCCATCCGATCGGCGACGATATCCGAAGGTTGCGATTGATCCAAGCCATGATCTCGATTGGCGATGGTCGATCCGATGGTTGCGATCCATCTGATAGGCGACGATCCGACGGTTGCAATTGATCCAAGCCAAGATCTCGATCGGCAATGATTGATCGGACCATTGCAATCCATCCGATCGGCAATGATATCTGACGATTGCGATCGATCCAAGCCATGATCCCGATCGGCGATGATCGATCCAACGGTTATGATCCATCCGATCGGTGATGATATCATTTGGTTGCGATCAATACAAGCTATGATCCCGATCGGCGATGATCGATCGGACCATTGCAATCCATCCGATCGGCGATGATCCGACGGTTGTGATCGATCCAAGCCATGATCCCGATCGGCAATGATCGATCAGACTATTGCAATCCAACCGATCGGCGATGATCCAACGGTTGCGATCGATCCAAACCATGATTCCGATCGGCGATGATCGATCCGACGGTTGCGATCCAACCGATTGGCGATGATATCGATGGTTGCAATCGATCCAAGCCATGATCCCGATCGGCGATGATCAATCGGACCGTTGCAATCCATCCGATCGATCCAAGCCATCGGTTGTGATCGATCCAAGCCATGATCCCGATCGACGATGATCGATCCGACGGTTGCGATCCATCTGATTGGCGACGATATCCGATGGTTGCGATCGATCCAAGCCATGATCCTGATCGGCGATGATCGATCTGATGGTTATGATCCATCTGATCGGCGATGATATCCAATGATTGCGATCGATCCAAGCCATGATCTCGATCGGCGATGATCGATCGGACCATTCCAATCCATCTGATCGATCCAAGCCATCGGTTGCGATCGATCCAAGCCATAATTCCAATCGGCGATGATCGATCCGATGATTGCAATCCATCCGATCGGCGATGATATCCGACGTTGCGATCGATTCAAGCCATGATCTCGATCGGCGATGATCGATCCGACGGTTGAGATCCATCCGATCGGCGATGATCCGACTATTACGATCGATCCAAGCCATGATCCGATCGGCGATGATCGATCAGACCGTTGCAATCCATCCGATTGGTGACGATATTCGACGGTTGCGATCGATCCAAGCCATGATCCTGATTGGCAATGATCGATCCGACGGTTGCGATCCATCTGATCGATGATGATATCCTTTGGTTGCGATCGATACCAGCCATAATCCCGATCGGCAATGATCGATCGGACCATTGCAATCCATCCGATCGGCGATGATATGACGGTTGCAGTCGATCCAAGCCATGATCCCGATCGGCGATGATTGATCGGACCATTGCGATCCATCGATCGGCGACGATCTGACGGTTGCGATCGATCCAAACCATGATTCCGATCGGCGATGATCAATCCGACAGTTGCGATCCATCCAATTGGCAATGATATCCGATGGTTGCGATCGATCCAAGACATGATCCGATCAGCGATGATTGATCAGACCGTTACAATCCATCCGATCGACAATGATATCCGATGGTTACGATCGATCCAAGCCATGATCTCAATCGGCGATGATCAATCCGATGGTTGCGATCCATCTGATCGGCGATGATATCCGACGATTGCGATCAATCCAAGCCATGATCCTGATCGGCGATGATCGATCGACCTTTGCAATCTATCCGATCGGTGACGATCCAATGGTTGTGATTGATCCCAGCCATGATTCCGATCGGCGATGATCGATCCGATGGTTGTGATCCATCCGATCAGCGATGATATCCAACGGTTGCAATCGATCCAAGCCATGATCCCGATCGGCGATGATCGATCGGACCATTGCGATCCATCTGATCGGTGATGATCTGATGGTTACGATCGATCCAAGCCATGATTTTGATCAACGATGATCGATTTGATGGTTGTGATCCATCCGATCGGCGACGATATCCAACGGTTGCGATCGATCCAAGCCATGATCCTGAACGGCAATGATCGATCCGACGATTGTGATCCATCCGATCGGCGATGATATCCGACGGTTGCGATTGATCTAAGCCATGATTTCGATCATCGATGATCGATCGGACCGTTGTGATCCATCCGATCGGTGACGATATGATGGTTGCGATCAATCCAAGCCATGATTTCAATCGGCGATGATCAATTCGATGGTTGCGATCCATCCGATCGGCGATGATATCCAACGGTTGCGATCGATCCAAGCCATGATCCTGATAGATGATAATCAATCGGACCATTGCAATCCATCCGATCGGCGACGATCCGACGGTTGCGATCAATCCAAGCCATGATCCCGATCGGCGATGATCGATCGGACCGTTGCAATCCATCTGATCGGAGATGTTCCGACGGTTGGATATATGCGTCACTAAATAGCGACGCATTATTGCTTCGCTAAATTAAAAATAATTTTTTTTATTTTTTGGCATATGCATCGCTAATGCGTCGCTAAATAGCGATTAATGATTTTTTTTATTTTCTAGGTTTTGCGTTGCTAATGCATCGCTAAATTAAAAATTAAATTTTTTTTATTTTTTTGGTATATATGTCGCTAATGTGTCGCTAAATAGTGATATATAATTTTTTTATTTTTTTAGGTTTTTGCATCGCTAATGCGTTGCTATTTAGAGACGCATATATTGCGTCTCAATATAGCGATACATTATTGCGTCGCTAAATTAAAAATTAAATTTTTTTTAATTTTTTTGGTATGGGCGTTGCTAAATAGAGACACAATCATTGCGTCGCTATATTAATGATTTTTTTTAATTTTCTGAGTTTTTACGTCGCTAATGCATCGCTATTTAGCGATGCATATATTGTATCGCAATATAGCGACGCATTATTGCGTCGCTAAATTAAAAATTAAATTTTTTTAATTTTTTGGCATGTGCGTCGCTAATGTGTCGCTAAATAGCAACGTAATTATTACGTCGCTATATTAACGATTTTTTAAAATTTTTTGAATTTTTGCGCCGCTAATGTGTCGCTATTTAGCGACGCAAATAGTGTATCGCAATATAGCGATATATTATTACATCGCTAAATTAAAAATTAAAAATTTTTAATTTTTTTTGGCATGTGCGTCGCTTACGCGTCGCTATATAAACTTTTTTTTAATTTTCTAGGTTTTTGCGTCGCTAATGCGTCGCTAAAAAAATTAAATTTTTTTAATTTTTTTTGGCATATGCATCGCTAATGTGTCATTAAATAGCGATGCAATCATTGCGTTGCTATATTAATAATTTTTTAAGTTTTTGCGTCGCTAATGCGTCGCTATTTAGAGATGCATATATTGCATCGCATAATGCGTCGCTAAATTAAAAATTAAATTTTTTTAATTTTTTTTTGGTATATGCGTCGCTTATGCGTCGCTAAATAACGACACAATTATTACGTCGCTATATTAACGATTTGTTTTAATTTTTTAGGTTTTTGCGTCGCTAATGCGTCGCTATTTAGCGACGCAAATATTGTGTCACATATAGCGATGCATTATTGCATTGCTAAATTAAAAGTTAAATTTTTTTATTTTTTTGGCATATGCATCTCTAAATAGCGACGCAATCATTGCATCGCTATATTAACAAATTTTTTAATTTTATGGGTTTTTGCGTCGCTATTTAGCGACGCATATATTGTGTCGCAATATAGCGATGCATTATTGCATCGCTAAATTAAAAATTAAATTTTTTTTAAAATTTTTTGGCATGTGCATCGCTAATGCGTCGATAAATAGCGACGCAATCATTGCGTCGCTATATTAACGAATTTTTTAAATTTTCTAGGTTTTTGCATCGGTAATGCATCGCTATTTAGCGACGCAAATAGTGTGTCACAATATAGCGACACATTATTGCGTCGCTAAATTAAAAATTATATATTTTTTTTTTTTGGCATGTGCGTCACTAAATAGTGGCGCAATTATTGCATCACTATATTACGATTATTTTAATTTTTTTGGATTTTTGCATCACTATTTAGCGACGTAAATAGTATGTCGCAATATAGCGATGCATTATTGCATCGCTAAATTAAAAATTAATTTTTTAAATATTTTTTGGCTTGTGCGTCGCTAATGCATCACTAAATAGCGATGCAATTATTGTGTCGCTATATTAACAATTTTTTTTAAATTTTTAGGTTTTTGGGTCGTAAATGTATCGCTATTTAGCGACGCATTTTTTTTGCGTCGCTAATGGCATCGCTATTTGTTTTTCTCACTGAGTTATCGCAATTTGGTCATAATTTAGTGACGCAAAAATGCGTCGCTAAATTAGTGTCGCTATTTCTGTATTTTCTTGTAGTGTTGATTGGCTTCATAATAGAGCCAGCCCAAGTTGAAGGAATGATAGTCTTGTCAAAAACCATAGGATAAGAGCCCTATTGCAAAACAATTATAGTGAACTTCTTAATCATTAAGGTATCCTCTGCCAACAATGTAAATTTAGGTTGATCGAGCTTAAATGTCTTGAAAGACATTGTATTGTCTTATCATCTTTCGATGAAGTTTTCCACTAATCATGGTATAGAAGAGCATAGGGAAGATCCAGGAATAACGAGTAAAGATTGTGAAAGATCTAGACATAGTTCCATTAGGAGATGATATTTACAAAATTATTTAGGTCCGTTCTCTCCTATCAAAAGAGGCTCGAGATCAAACTGTAGAGTTCTTAGAAAGAAGTCTGATGTATTTGCCTAGTTGGTAGTAGTATGCTGGGCATTAATCATGATGTCGTTGTCCATTGGCTTAATATGAACTTGGATCATAAACTTATTTGGTGGTAGAAGAAAAACATCACCATTGATTGATAGCAAGTTGTGAATGAAGAAGTAGATAAGTTGTTTGGGGCTAAGTTTAGTAGGAAAGCTCATTACATAGATTGGCTCACTATCATTGTAATGGTGAAGAAAGCTAATGAGAAGTGGTGGATACGTATTGACTTCATTGACCTTAATAAATTCTACCTAAAAGACAACCTTCTATTACTTAAGATAGATCAACTCATTGATGCAACTATTGGATATAAGTTGCATAGTTTTATGGATGCCTTCTCTAGTTATAACAAAATAAGAATGAACTCATTAAGAAAAGACCGTATTATCGCAGAGAGAGAGAGAGACTCTATTGTTATAAGGTCTTTAGAGGCTAGAGCAACCTATCAAAGGTTGGTTTGCTAGATCTTTAAATATCCACTCGGCAATAATGTAATGTAGATGCTTATGTAGAAGATATGTTTGTCAAAAACTTCAAAGCCAACCAACACATAGCTGACTTAGAAAAAGCCTTTCAATTATTGAGGCATTACCAAATGTAGCTTAATCCAAATAAGCATGCCTTCGGAGCAACCTCTAAAAAATTTCTTGACTTCATGATCAATGATAAGAGAATAGAGGCTAACTCAGAGAAGATATGAGCTATTTTGGAGACGATGCCTTTTAGGTTGATTAAAGAGATCCATTACCTCACAAGACAAGTAGCAACCTTTAGTAAATTTGTTTCTAGATAAATTGAGAAGCATGTTCTCTTTTTTTAAGTTTCTGTGTAATATCAAAAACTTCCAATATATCAAATGAGAAGCATGTTCTCTTTTTTTAAGTTTCTGTGTAATATCAAAAACTTCCAATATATCAAATGAGAAGCATGTCTCTTTTTGTAAGTTTCTGTGTAATATCAAAAACCTCCAATAGACAATGGGATGCCAAATCTCCTTTGATGAATGAAAGAAGTATCTAAGTTCTCTCTTATTTTCTAATCTGCAAGAGAAAGAAGAATTGTACCTATACATAGTTGCTTTAGAAGTAGTGGTTAGCTTGGTCCTTATTTGACAAAATCAACGAAAGTAGAGACCAATCTATTACGTGAGTAGCGTACTTCGTGATGCTTAGATAAGGTATCAATAGCTTGAAAATTTTGCTTGTCTTTTGTTATATTAGTTTGAAAGTTAAGGTCCTATTTTCAAGCTCATATGGTAGTGATATTAACCAATCAACTCTTAAGATACACTCTCATAAGAGAAAGACATCTGGACTATCGATCAAGTGAGCAATTGAACCAAGTGAGTACGATATTTAGTATTAACCCTACCAAGTAATGAAGGCACAAGTCCAAGACGGGTGTCATTAAAAGGATGCTCCCAAACTAACTAAAATTGATGAGCTGGAGGAGCTATGACAGTAACCGACCTAGAGTCTGTATGTGAGTATAAAGCCTATAATGAAGCTAAGAGAGGAGCCAGGCTGATCTCTTAAGTTTGGATTCAGGGTTTTGAACATTGAAGCCAATATGAAGCTCTCGTCACTAGATTGAAGCTAGATCAGGAAGTCAAAGCAACTTGGTTAAAGATCTACAATAAGTCCTAGCTTATGGTACGTAAGACATATCTGAGAGAAGTATAAGGTAAGAGAACCTAATATGTTGGAGTAGCTAAGTTGAGTAAAAGACTTGATCTTGACCCTTGAATAATTTGATATTTAATTGGTCCCAAGGTTAGAGAATACTCAACCAAATGCCTTATCTAAGTTGGCCTCCATGGAAGGTGGTAGCTGATATGGATGACAATAAAAATAGCTAAACTAAATAAATAAAAGACATCCTGGGCGGCCCCCAATCCTGGGCGGCCCCGTTCTGGGCGGCCCCCAGTCTTAGGCGGCCCCTAGAACTTGGACGGTCTCCGATCCTGGGCGGCCCCCAGTATTGGGCGGCCTCCAGTCCTGGGCAGCCCTCGATCCTGGGCGGCCTCCAGTCCTGGGCGGCCCCCAATCCTGGGCGGCCTCCAGTCCTGGACGGCCCCCGGCCCTGGACGGCCCCCAGTCTTGGGCGGCCCCCAGTTCTGGGCGGCCCCCGATCTTGGGCGGCCCCCAGTCTTGAGCGGCCCCCAGTTCTGGGCGGCCCCCGATCTTGGGCGGCCCCCAGTCTTGGGCGACCTCCAGTCCTGGGCAGCCCCCGATCCTGGGCGGCCTCCAGTCCTGGGCGGCCTCCAGTCCTGGGCGGCCCCCAATCCTGGGCGGCCTCCAGTCCTGGACGGCCCCCGGCCCTGGACGGCCCCCAGTTCTGGGCGGCCCCCCGATCTTGGGCGGCCCCCAGTCTTGGGCGGCCCCCAGTTCTGGGCGGCCTCCAGTCCTGGGCGGCCCCCAATCCTGGGCGGCCTCCAGTCCTGAGCGGCCCCCGGCCCTGCACGGCCCCCAGTCTTGGGCGGCCTCCAGAGTCTAGGCGGCCCCCGATCCTGGGCGGCCCCCAGTTCTGGGCGGCCCCCGATCTTGGGCAGCCCCCAGTCTTGGGCGGCTTCCAGAGCCTAAGCGATCCCCCGGTTTAAGAACAACCCCCACGACAAAATGATTAAAAAGAAATAAACCGTCACATCCGGAACAGAAATTGAGGGACGCCAAAATCATCATGCCTTAATTGGTTCGCATAAGACAAACCCCTAAAGGGGACATTGAACCTCTATTTTAGAGCCAGATCCCTTTTCCCTCACCCTGACGTCTCCACTACCTCTGACATTCCTTTGGGATAATCAAGATCATCATGAAAAGGATTCCTTCATGAGTAAGTTTCTTAATATCCTTATTAAGAATTATCACTGAATAACCACGTAGTGCAAGATGAATACCTGCCCTACACGTGGACGTCCATGATAATTAAAATAAAAAGTCAAAAGTAATAAAAAAAAAGAAAAGGAGAAGGAGGATAAAAGGGGACGAGGGGAGGGGGGGGAGGGGGCATCTTCTTCCAGAGAAAACAAAAAGAGAGATCCTAAGAAAAATCCTAAACAAGAAAATCTGGTGATCCAGCATCAACAGATTGGCGCGCCAGGAAGGGGAAAAGCTTATCGTCGGAGCAGTGAGATACGCCTGTCCGACGGTTCCACAAAGATGAGCTCCAGATCTCTGGAAGAAGATCCTACTGATTGGTCTGGGGGGCATCCTTCGCCCCCCAATGATGATCTTGCACCTCTTGGCCCTTCTCAGACGGTGAAGTCGACTCCTCCGGCTTCTTCCTCACCACTACCGCCTCCGGTTATTCCCCAGGACCAATTACAAATCCTCACTCAGCAGGTCCAGACTCTCGTAGGGATGGTCCAGCGGTTGCAAGAACGACACTCTCAAGGGATTCCACAACGGCTCGAGCGGCCTCTATCGCCTAGGTCGGCTACTCCTGTTAGCCGACAGTCAGCTCGGGGGAGATCTCCTCCGACGAGGCCCCTCCGTTCTTATTCTCCAGGAAGGCGGCGGTCCCAGAGTCTCCGGGACGGTTCCCGCTCCTTATCCCATTCCCCCGACGGTCTGTCTACCGGTCGGCGACGGGGAAAGGAACCTTATGCGGGGCATCGTCGACAGCGCCATCGAACTCCTTCCAGTTCTCCTGAACCGGCTGAAGGAGGAGTGACCGACAGAATGGAGAGGCGCCTTGAAGAGCAAGACCGTCGGCTGGAAGAACTCAGTCAAAGAATCAATAACCAGCCAGGATCAGATTACGATGCCCGCCCTCCTCTTTCTCGGCGTATTATGGGAGAACCCATTCCGAGGAGGTTTCGATTTCCTCAGCTTGATCCCTATGACGGCACCACTGATCCCCTAGATCATTTGGAAAGCTATAAAGCTATCATGCAGGTCCAGGGGGCAACAGACGCCCTCTTATGCATTGCCTTCCCGGCCACCCTCCGCAAGGCGGCTCGTGTCTGGTATTCTCGTCTGCCCTCACGAAGTATCGACTCTTTTCGGCAGTTAGAGAGGTCTTTTCTGGCTCACTTCGACGCCTGTCGGAAAATTCCTCGGGTGGCAGACAGCCTATTTTCAGTGCAACAGCAGGAAGAAGAATCCTTGAAGGATTTTGTAACTCGCTTCAAGGTGGCGGCCCTTGGAGGTTTATCATCTTGAGGACGCTGTGGCTCTAGCTTTAAAGCGGGGCTCCGACCCTCCCGTTTTACTTACTCTCTTGATAAAAAGCCTCCTTCTTCTTACGCCGATCTCCTGAGCCGCGCGCAGAAGTACATCCGCGCCGACGAAGCTGATTCATCCAGGAGAGGTGCGCAGGGGAGGGCTAGCAAAAGACCCGCTCGCCCGGAATTGGTCGGACCTCCCCTGAAGAAGCCTGAGCTCTTGCACCGACCGACTGATCGCCGCAAGAATCAAGCTCCCAGGGAGGACCATCTTACACCCCTCTTGGCACCTCGAAGTCATATCCTTATGGAGATTGAAAACGAACCTTATTTGCGGCGTCCGCCCCCGTTGAAGAAGGGCACTGCTCGCGATAGAAGTCGCTACTGCCGTTTCCATAGGGATTATGGCCATGATACTGAAGAATGTCGGAATTTAAAGCAGGCCATCGAAGAGCTGATTCAGAGGGGATATCTAGGGCAGTATGTGCAGAAAAAGGAAGTTCCTCCTGTGCCGGCCCTGATGGGACCTCCTCCTGCTCAAGCTAGCATTGACAACACCCCGACAGAAAAGTTGGTGGGCATGATCTCTTGTGGAAAGGCCTCATCTTCCAAGAGACCAAGGGGAGTAGAAGTGTTAGATGATGTAATCCTTCCTGGGGGAAGTGTAGCAGGGGGTAATCTTGTAAAGGATGATAGCGTCGTCGTTTCAATGACAGTCGCTAGGCATCCTGTAAAAGAATCTTAATAGACAGCGGGAGCTCCGCCAATGTGCTTACTTATGATGCATTTCTTCGGATGAGTCTATCTCTAGATTCCCTCCGACCCGTAGCCATCCCTCTGGTTGGTTTTACTGGGGACTCCATCCGGGTGGAGGGCGAGATTACTCTGCCAGCTACGGCGGGTTCGCCACCATGTCAAAGCACGGTTATGATGGATTTCTTGGTGGTTCGGGTTCCCTTGGCTTACAACGCCATCCTTGGTCGTCCCGGCTTGAACGCACTAGATGCAATTATATCTACCAAGCGCTTATTGGTGCAGTTCCCTACCAAGCGAGGGGTCGGCGTGATGCATGGAGAGGTGGACTCGGTCAGACCTTGCTATCATTTAGCCCCTAGTCCCCAAATGGCTGGCGTTCCTTCGATGACCGAGTCGTTCGACCCCAGGGAAGCTGAGCGGAGAGGAGAGCCAGCGGAACTTCTGATATCTTACCCACTGGAAGGTGACCCCACTAAAGTCGTGCAGATCGGCGAGCTCCTTCCCCTTGAGGTCCGGGACCAGCTCCTGGCTTTCTTATCAATGAATGCGGATGTCTTTGCTTGGAAAATAACGGATATGGTCGGAATTCCTCCAGAGGTAATTACTCATCAACTTAATATTAATCCAAGCTGCCGCCCTATCCGCCAGAAGAAGAGGAGTTTTGCTCCTGAGCGGCATAAGGTCATTGATGCGGAGGTTGACAAGTTGCTTATGGCCGGTCATATCCGAGAAGCACGATATCCTGATTGGCTAGCCAATGTTGTTATGGTTCGGAAAGCCAGCGGAGGATGGAGAATATGCATCGACTACACAGATTTGAACAAAGCCTGTCCTAAGGACAGTTTTCCGCTGCCCCGCATCGACCAGTTAGTAGATTCGACTTCTGGTCATGAACTCCTTAGTTTCATGGATGCTTTCTCAGGGTATAACCAGATAAAGTTGGACCCCGCAGATGAAGAGCATACTTCTTTTATCACTGAGAAGGGTATTTATTGTTATAAAGTAATGCCCTTCGGATTGAAGAACGCGGGAGCTACATATCAGAGGCTGATGAACAAGGTGTTTAAAAGCCAACTCGGTCGGAATATGGAAGTGTATGTAGATGACATGTTGACAAAAAGCACATATGCCACCGACCATGTCACTGATCTGCAGGAAACTTTCCACAACCTCCGGCTCCATAGAATAAAGCTCAACCCCCGCAAGTGTGCATTTGGAGTTACGGCAGGGAAATTCTTGGGTTTCTTGGTCACCCGGCGTGGGATTGAAGCAAACCCAGAGAAAATTCAAGCCATCCTCAGTATGAGACAACCTATGTGTAAGAAGGAGGTGCAACAACTCACCGGGAGGATAGCAGCGTTAAGCCGATTCCTGTCCAGATCAGCTGAGAGATGTTTGCCCTTCTTTAAAATCCTGCGGAAAGCAGATAGCTTTGAATGGACAGATGAATGCCAACAAGCTTTTGAAGAACTCAAGGAGTTCTTGTCTACACCACCTCTACTGTCTAAGCCGGAGGAGGGAGAGAAGCTTTTTCTTTATCTGGCGGCTTCTTCGGAGGCCGTCAGTTCTGTTTTAGTGCGTATCGGCGACCATGCCATTCAACGACCTGTATATTATACCAGCAAAGTACTTCATGGTCCGGAGGAGAGGTATTCTAAAGCAGAGAAAGTGATCTTCGCTCTATTCGTTTCTGCCCGGCGGCTCAGGCCTTATTTCCAAGCTCATCCTATAGTCGTCCTCACTGATCAACCTCTCAGAGCTATTTTGTCGCGGCCCGACACTTCTGGCCGGCTAGCCAAGTGGGCCATCAAACTGGGAGAGTTCGACTTATCATTTCAACCCAGGGCATCTTTGAAATCTCAGGTTTTGGCTGATTTCTTAGTAGAATGCACCTGGTCTGAACAGCCTCAAGAAGAACTTCCCCGAATTTTGTCGGATAATGAGGTGATGGATCATGAAGCTGGGTCCTCCATGTTGATGGGGCCTCTAACTCACAAGGCAGCGGAGCTGGACTCATTCTCGCTAGCCCGGAGGGCACGATAGTAGAATATGCTCTTCGATTTCTCTTTGAGGCCACCAATAATCAAGCTGAGTATGAGGCTTTGCTGACCGGAATCAAGCTAGCGCATGGAATGGGAATCAGAAGTCTTCGAGTCTTCACCGACTCACAGCTCATTTCCGCTCAAGTATCAGGAGAGTATGAGGCCCGTGACCCTATCATGTTTCAATATCTGAATAAAGTTAGATCACTGGTTCCCTTATTGGATCACTTTGTTATTAATTATATACCCAGAGGCGAAAATGCTAGGGCCGACATGTTGGCCCGATTAGCTACCTCCGTGGATAGTTCTATGGGGAAGACCTATATTGAGTATCTGGAGGCGCCTAGCATCGAAGCTACTGAGGAAGTCCTGCCCATTATCCAAAAAGAAACCTGGATGGAACCTTATGTCCGGTATCTAAAAGACGGCGTTCTCCCGGTTGATCTTGAAGAAGCTAAGCTGCTTAAGCGGAGGGCTTCTAAATTTGTACTATTAGAAGGTCAACTTTATAAAAAATCCTTCTCTCAGCCCCTCCTCAAATGTGTTAGTTCAGTAGATGCTGATTATGTCCTTAGGGAAATTCATGAAGGCATCTGTGGGAATCATTCTGGAGGACGATCTTTAGCACGCAAGGCTCTCCGACAAGGATACTACTGGCTCACCATGCAAGAGGATGCAACAGAATTAGTGAAAAGATGTGATTCATGCCAACGGTATGCCTACATTCAACGGCAACCGTCTTCTCAGCTAAGTTCTCTTTCTTCCCCCTGGCCCTTCGCTCAGTGGGGTATGGATATCCTCGGCCCTTTTCCCCCTGCAACAGGACAGCGCAAATTTCTACTAGTGGCCATTGATTATTTTACTAAATGGGTCGAGGTTGAAGCACTCGCCAGAATTACTGAGGCTAAAGTTAAAGCCTTTTTCTGGAAAGCCATTATTTGTCGCTACGGCATCCCACACACTCTTATTACTGACAATGGCCGACAGTTTGACAACAACGCCTTTCGGACTTTCTGTGCTGACCTCGGTATCGTGCAACGGTTCACCTCCGTCGGCCATCCGCAATCTAACGGAGAGGCTGAGGTCACAAATCGCATGATATTACGAGGGCTAAGAACTAGATTGGATACATCCAAAGGAAGATGGGTAGAAGAGCTCCCGAGTGTACTCTGGGCATACCATACGACACCCAGAGTACCGACAGGGGAAACACCATTCAACCTGGTTTTTGGGTCCGAGGCTGTTATTCCCGTTGAGATCGGCTTGCCAAGCGGCCGAGTGGAGGCATATAATGAAGCGGACAACCTCCTCAGCTTAAGAGCCAGTCTTGACCTCATCGATGAAGCAAGAGACCAGGCTCGAATTAAGAATGCAGCGTACCAACAACGGGTAGCAAGGTATTACAATACCCGCGTCCGTCCGAAGGGCTTCCATCAGAGAGACTTGGTTCTAAGAAGAGCTTCGGTGTCCAAACCTATGGAAGGGGGCAAACTATCCCCTAACTGGGAAGGACCCTATCGGGTAAGAAAGGTTCTTCACCGTGGAGCATACCAACTGGAAGATCTAGACGGACAACTAATTCCCCGAACATGGAATGCGGACAATCTTCGGCAGTATTACCAGTGATGTAATGTATTCATGTAAATGTTGAATAAGTCTGTACTTTTAAATACATATCTTTCAATAATTACTCAGGGTGACTCGACGGCCCTGCGGTCTAAAAGGACACCCCCAGGCCGGTGTAACTCACCCCTGAGGAGGTTCAAGTCCTTGACTTAAGCGGCCTCGACCACGACAGGCGGCTCGACGGCCCTGCGGTCTAAAGGACACCCCCAGGCCGGTGTAACTCACCCCTGAGGAGGTTCAAGTCCTTGACTTAAGCGGCCTCGACCACGACAGGCGGCTCGACGGCCCTGCGGTCTAAAGGACACCCCCAGGCCGGTGTAACTCACCCCTGAGGAGGTTCAAGTCCTTGACTTAAGCGGCCTCGACCACGACAGGCGGCTCGACGGCCCTGCGGTCTAAAGGACACCCCCAGGCCGGTGTAACTCACCCCTGAGGAGGTTCAAGTCCTCGACTTAAGCGGCCTCGCCCACGACAGGCGGCTCGACGGCCCTACGGTCCAAAGGACACCCCCAGGCCGGTGTAACTCACCCCTGAGGAGGTTCAAGTCCTCGACTTAAGCGGCCTCGCCACGACAGGCGGCTCGACGGCCCTACGGTCCAAAGGACACCCCCAGGCCGGTGTAACTCACCCCTGAGGAGGTTCAAGTCCAAGTATAACTCATTCCTAAGAAAGTGTGAATCCCTGGTTAGGGTAACTTTGAGTTGCGCTTCAAGAATAGTCAAGTACTGGCAGGCCATCTAAATCAAGCAGCACCATTGTCTTGATCAGCAAACGGGAGCCAAAAATAAAGCAAAGGAAATATTGAACTAAACCAGATCGATAAAAGGTAACATTCATTCACTTGGAGTTAAACCTTGTCAGCAGACGGATTTTTACAACAAAAGGTCCTTAAATGGAACCGAATTTAAGATAAAAATCAAGATAAAACTCAACACCCTGGATCAGTCTTTGAAGGCTCTTTCCCAGCGTCAGGATTGGCAGCCGGCTCCTCGGCCAGAGGCTTTTCTGCAGCGAGAGTCTCAGCCGCCACTGCCTCACTCACCACATCTTCGACCTCCTATCGGAAACTTCTTCGTCATCTACGGGTCGAATACGCTCGAGGTCCTTCAAGTTGAATTGTCGGGCCAGTATCCGTTTACATTTCTCAAAGCCTTCCACAAAAGCGTCTAGGGCAGCCTCCTGGAACTCCGCTTCAAAATCTGGGGAGCCCTTATATTCTTTGATAGCATCCCTGGCTCTAGCTTCCGCTATGGCCACCTTTTCCCGAGCGCTGGCCTCAGCCACAGCAATCTTTTCCTGAGCTTCGGTCTCAATTGCAGCCATCTTCTTCTGAGCCTCTATCATTGCTGCTGCGACTCTATCAAGGGCGTTTTTGGTGTCCTTCTCAGCTAAAACCAGCTTTTCCATGGCGTCACGAGCGGTGGCCTCTGCACTATCTGCTCGATTCTTCGTGTGTTCCAGCCTGAGGGAAGTTTCTTTTAACTTTTCTTCTGTTGGCAGCAACCTCGCTCGAACCTCACACAGCTGAGCGTCTAAACTCCGCAGTTCTTGCTCTGCCCTTCCTTTCCAGGTCCGATAATCTTCCTGCATGACCCGAAGGTCATGCAATGCTTTTGATTCTCGGGCCCTAGAATCCACCAATTCTTTATCTAGACTGGCATTCCGGGACTTAGCTTTGTCTAAATCTTCGCGCAGCACGAAGAGACCATTAGCCGTCTGCGAAACGCACTCGGTCAGTATCTAAGTTTGATAACCAAAAAAAAAAAAAAGAGAAGCAAAAATCAGACTTTACCTGCAGGGTAGCGGTAAACATAGTATCAAACGCCTCTGCCTGTGTTACCTTCCTCAGCTTATCTTGAAATCTGGGCAAGGCTCGCGAGCTTAAGGATTGTCTCTGATAGACAACTCTTGTATCCGATATTCTCGCCAGGTGGTTGGGGAGCCGAGCGCAGGGTCCTTGAAGTACCCGGTGAGGCGGGAGCAGGAACATCAGCTTCTACCGATAACAAAGGATCCGGCGAGTCAGCTTTAGCTGCTCCACGTCCCTTGTAGATTCCCCAACACTCTGCGCAGGAGATGGAATGCTCTCGGCAGGACCTCCTGCAGGGACCCCGTCGGGGGACTCATTTCCTCTTCACTATCCTCTATCAAGGTCGCCTCAGGGATGACCGCTGGAGGTTGGACCTGACTGTCCGATCCCAGTTGACGGGGTCTTTTAGATTCGCCCCCCGCTGGCGTATCACGACCACTCTCTCCCTTTTTCGAAGCTGTGATACCAAGAAATCCCGAGAGAACTTCATTGCTACAAAATGACAAACATAGGGTTAGCTAAAGAAAAAAAAAGAAAAAAGAAAAGGTAAATTCTTTGAAGCTCACCGGGCGCTGCAGCCAGCGACACCGGCACGAATGCAGCCTCCCGGAGATTACCCTCCGATAGTAACTCCCTACTAGGGGGAATAATTGTAGAAATTAAGGTATTAAATAGCTCGCGGTCTTTTTCTTCAATGCTCGCGTTCTGTTTGAGCTGGTATCTGGGGTACCCCAATCCACATCTAACCCCTCCAAGTGCGCATAAAAAAACCTAGACTTCCACCCTTTGATTTTGGAGGGAGGTTAAGTTTTAGAACCCTTTTAGGTCTTGAAGCAAAGCTCCACCACCCATCCCTAACTGGGTTTCGGATTCTATACAGGGACCTAAACAAGAGAGTCTAGCAGAGGCTCCATGGAAAGAGCAAAGGACTAAAAACGAAAATATAACTCGGATGGAATTGGGGGTGAGCTGTGCCGGAATAAGGTGATACCGATTTACAAATTTATAAAAAAGGGGTGAAACGGCAATCGTAAACCGCTCTTGAAAAACTCTTCGTATAGAGCGACCTTACCCGGTTGCCCTCGACTAACCCTGTCCTCCGGAAGAGGGACAGAAAGCTGAATGTTATCCGGAACCCCAAATTGAGCCCTAACATTTCTAAGGTCCTGTGAGGACATTACTGAAGCAATGTCCGCCGGCCCACCTAGTTTGGAGACAGCCACAGGAGGCTCCACCTCATGACCGGCAGACGAACCAAGAGCCCTAAGGGATTGAGGTGATGACCTAGACACGGGTTGACTGGGGTGAGCAGCGGGTTGGTCCCCGCGGATGATAACCCCTCCCAAGGTCTCTCGACGTGCCCGAAGGATCTCCTCTCGGGAGGGCTCCTTCATGGGACCCTTGCCTTTTCTATCTACGGAAGGGTCCATAAAGAAAAAGGAGGAGGAAAAAGACAACTAACCCGGGCTTGAGGAGGTAAAGACGGAGGAAGACACACAAAATCGAGAGCTAAAGGAAAGGGACGATCTTTTTAACATATATATAAGCCAGACATGACGCCTCGGGCGCCATAAGAATACATGATGACTTGTCCGTATAGCCGGACAGGTGAAAAGACGCCATCCTCTCAGAAACACGCGCCCCCCCCCTCTTTTCCCTTTTTCCAAAGTATCACTTATCACATACTGAATTTTCAAAATTCAAATTTTCCGCCCTTCCTCCTTGCATACGCATGCCACGCATGTATACAAGAAAGATGGGCGAGGGGGCATATGATACGGATAATGTGCAAAATAATTAAACTAAATAAATAAAAGGCAGCTTGGGCGGCCCCCCCCAGTCTTGGGCGGCCTCCAAAGTCCGGGCGGCCTCCGAGTCTAGGCGGCCCCTAGATCTTGGGCGGCCCCCAGTCCTGGGCGGCCCCCAGTCCTGGGCGGCCCCTAGATCTTGGGCGGCCCCCAGTCCTGGGCGGCCCCCAGTCCTGGGCGGCCCACAGTCTTGGGCGGCCTCCAAAGTCTAGACGGCCTCCGAGTCTAGGCGGCCCCTAGATCTTGGGCGGCCCCCAGTCCTGGGCGGCCCCCAGTCTTGGGCGGCCTCCAAAGTCTAGGCGGCCTCCGAGTCTAGGCGGCCCCTAGAACTTGAACGGCCCCCAGTCCTAGGCGGCCCCTAGAACTTGGACGGCCCCCAGCCCTGGGCGGCCCCCAGTCCTGGGCGGCCTCCAAAGTCTGGGCGGCCTCCGAGTCTAGGCGGCCCCTAGAACTTGGACGGCCCCCAGTCCTGGGCGGCCCCCAGTCTCGGGTGGCCCCCTATTTTGGGCGGCCTCCAGAGTCTAGGCGGCCCTAGAACTTGAACGGCCCCCAGTCCTAGGCGGCCCCTAGAACTTGGACGGCCCCCATCCTGGGCGGCCCCCAGTCCTGGGCGGCCCCCAGTCTTGGGCGGCCTCCAAAGTCTAGGCGGCCTCCGAGTCTAGGCGGCCCCTAGATCTTGGGCGGCCCCCAGTCCTGGGCGGCCCCCAGTCTTGGCGGCCTCCAAAGTCTAGGCGGCCTCCGAGTCTAGGCGGCCCCTAGATCTTGGGCGGCCCCCAGTCCTGGGCGGCCCCCAGTCTTGAGCGGCCTCCAAAGTCTAGGCGGCCTCCGAGTCTAGGCGGCCCCTAGAACTTGAACGGCCCCCAGTCCTAGGCGGCCCCTAGAACTTGGACGGCCCCCAGCCCTGGGCGGCCCCCAGTCCTGGGCGGCCTCCAAAGTCTGGGCGGCCTCCGAGTCTAGGCGGCCCCTAGAACTTGGACGGCCCCCAGTCCTGGGCGGCCCCCAGTCTCGGGTGGCCCCCTATTCTGGGCGACCCCCTAGAGCTTGGGCGGCCTCCAAAGGTCTAGGCAGCACCCAGCCTCCGGCGATCCCTCGGTTTAAGAATAAATCCCCACGTCAGAACCATTAAATAAGATGAGCCGTCATATTCGGAACAGAAATCGAGAGATGCTAAAAACATCATGCCTTAAATGGTTCACATAAGACAAATACCCAAAAGGGGACACTGAACCTCTATTTTGGAGCCAGATCCCTTTTCCCTCACTCTGACGTCTCCACTACCTCTGACATTCCTTTGGGATTATCAAGATCATCATGAAAAAGGATTCCTTCATGAGCAAGTTTCTTAATATCCTTATTAAGCATTATCACTGAATGACCACGTAATGTAAGATGAACACTTATCCTACACGTGGGCATCCAGGATAATGAGAAATAAAAAAAGAAAAAGAAAAGAAAAGATAAATAATAATAAAAGGAGGATAAAAAGGGGAGAGGAGGAAGGGGAGGGGGGACTTCTTCTTCCTTCAAAAGAGAGAGAGAGATCTGAAAAAGAGACCCTAAACAAATAATCTGGTGATCCAGCATCAACAGAAATAATTAAAATTATCCTGATAGACTTATAATTTTAAAAAAATATTTATTTTTCAACTATTTTTTTTAGATAAATACAATACCGCAAGGAACGCATTGATCGGCGTGTCTCTATCTTAATGATTAAGATTAAAGCTGAGAAGCGCCAAGCATGCTCTAGGTTTGTCTTTCGTAGTTTCCGCGCAGTTGCTTGGCAAGCCTCGTCATGAACGGGACGGCACGAGGAATCAGCCACTAACGTAGCCTCACGTACCCGCGTGCCCCACTAACATTTGAAAAACAGGTTATATCCAACAAAAAGAAACCCTCCCCAAAGTCTCGCCGTCCTCGAGCAGACATGCGAGGCAGTGACGTCAACGCGGGCGAGCTGCCGAGGCAGCTTCATGGGACCCTCATCTTAATTTCCTCCAATTTTTTTTTTTAAAAAAAAGACTTTGAGACCAGATCATCTTTTCCTAAAACAGAAAATAAAAAGACCGTCTCCTCCTTATCTTCTAAGTTCTATATGGTCCACCGAGAGCCCAAATCCACGTATGAAATTCTATACACAACCTATACTCGCTTCTACTCCAAGCCAGGGATTCCTTCTTGTTCGCTGTAGTTCTACAAGTTCTTGTTTCCATTGCCATCACCTCCGCCAGGATGGAAACTAGCCAGAAAGATTACGAGGTAAAACCTTGCTATCAAACTAGCTATCTCCTTTCATATATGAGGTTTTTATATACCAGTTCAGATTGTGGGGCTGCAGTACGAAAAGGACCAGCTGCCGAAGGAGGCACTCGAGAGAAGCATGAACGGTTCTCATGGCGTTGATGAGGTAATTTAGTTTCTCGTCTCTAGCTCTCCTCCTGCTCTCTCTTTGGACTTGAGTTCTTCGGATAGCTGCAGGTGAGTACCAGCGCAGCGAACAACGACGAGAGAGCAGTGGCTGGGCAAAATATTGGGCAAATCCGCCACCGGCTAGCGGCACAAAGGGATCTTGAGTCCAACGGCATGGTACCCATTTTTACTGGACCGCATGACGATGGAGAGAATTATTTTTGGAGGCCAGAACGCAAGGACCTTGAATCCAACGGCAGACGCCTAGAGAACTATGTTTGGAGAAAACAACGCAGGGACCTTGAATCCCACGGAGGCGTTCATGAGGTAATTTAGGTCTCACGTTTCGAACTCCTGCTCTCTCTTTGGACTTGAGTTCTTCGGATAGCTGCAGGTGATTGTCGGCGAAGAGGACGACGAGGAAGCAGTGGCTGGACAAGATGTGGAGCTCCTCCAAAGGAATAATTTTTGGGGGCACCTTGACTCCCACGGGAGACGCCTCGAGAATTATTTTTGGAGGGCACAACGCAGGGACCTTGAAGCCCACAGCAGGCACGCAAGTCTACGTCATTTGAAGAGGGCAGTCAGGGACCTTGAATCCCAACCTATTGATGAAAAGTCTTTTTTATTGAAGGCACTCAGGGACCTTGAATCCCAACCTATTGATGAAAAGTCTTTTTTATTGAAGGCACTCAGGGACCTCGAATCCCAAATTGATGAAGAGACTTTTTTAAGGGGTCTTAGAAGGAAACTCGGGGGAGACTTTGAACCCCACCTCGACAACCGAGGTGCTGGAGACTCGGCAGCACATGAGGTAATCATCAATCTTTTGCAAGGTTTCGATCTCAATGTACACACGCACGGTTCGTTCGATATGGGATTTAAAAAAAAAAAAGTGAACAAATTATTATTTTTTAATATAAATTTTAAGAACGTAAAAATTTTTGCATGAATTATCTCCCGTTCCATCCGTCAATGAAAGACCAAATATCAATGATGTTACTATATTTAAATAAGAGTAATATAAAAAATAAAAATATCATTAATATTTTGTAAGTGTTATTAACATACAAAAGATGAGATATGTGAGAGTGGTGAGATGATTTAATATTTTATTTATCTCAATGTTTTATTTTTTTTTATTTCTTAATAATTTTTGCCTTCAATCTTATTTGTCCCAATGTTTTATACCCCCTTCCAAAAAAAAAAAAAAAAAAACCTTAGATATAATTTTTATCTTTTATCATTATTTTTTATGTTTTGCAACAGATAAAGTAGCACATTAAGTGTTCAATAACTAGTTTGTAAACATAATCCAATAGTTTAGGTAAATAGTTTATTAGATACTTATTTTCTATCTCAGAACTTACTTGATGTTTGACTTCTTTATGTTCGATGTTGAATTTTAATATAAAATTTTAATTAAATTTTGTTTTGATTTTGATCTAACAAAAATATTTTAGGTTTGGTATATATATAGCCAAACCTAGCTCGATCCCGATGGGCTGAAATTCCCATCTCGTCTTGTTTCTTTGCCCTTAGTGTGCAAACGAAATGTATCCATTCTAGGCATATGAAATCTAGGATTCACATTCTCGATAATGTGATGCTTATAAGATGAAATCATACAATGCATGAACCAAGTGCCTTCTTAGTATGTTTGTAGAGCACCATCTTTTAATAAATATTTCGAGTGCATGCATATACATGCATGCATATGTGTGTTTATGCGCAGGTTGGTGTATGGGTATGTGGGTGGGTGGGTGGGTGGGTGGGTGCATGCATATGTGTGTTCTAGCATGTTGTAACTAGTGTCTAAGCATTGACCAAGTCTGACATGGTAAGAACTAGATTGGTCATGGCTGGTTTGGGATGGACTATTGGTAGGATAGGGTCTAGTTTGCTATTACCATAAATGGTTTCTTGGATTATTGGGTGATAAATGGTATATTGGAAGCCTACATAACTCTCACCTTGGCCACCAAGTGAAGGGCATCATCTAAGTTTTTTAGTCTTTCCTAGTGGTAGCTTAGCAATAGTTATTAAGCAAATGATCATTGGCATTATATATGTCTGTCTCAATCTGAATGTATAGTTAAATACGCTTACATTATTATTTAATAATAAAAATCATTTATTTGATATTGAAATGAAGTTTAACTCAATTCCATATTTAGTGCCTATCAAGTTCATAGGCATTTAATAACAAACCAAGTTCATAAAGGAACATGTCTGTGGGTTTGTGTGTACATTTATATGCATGCATGCAAGTGTGTATATGTGTAGTACCTCAATATAAATGTTTTCTCAAAGAATTATTAATTAGATACCATACTCTTGAACTCTCTCTCTTTCTCTCCCATAGAACTAGGGTAGGAAGTTTTGAGTTTCATAGTAATTAAGAAGAAAATCGATCCCTATAAGATGAAGATGACAAAAATTTTCTAATAGGGTAAGAAGGTTTTCTAGGCAGTCGGGATCATCATAACTAACCATATTTGACAAAAGTCTCATCAATTGTAACATCTTCGGTAAGATGATTGGACACAAGCGAACTCTAATAACCCTACACATGTTAAACAAAGAGTTATGAAAATCTTGAAGACCTCTAAACCTCATTTCAAAAACTATATGCAATATTTCTTTCTACCAATTTGGATCTTGTCAATACAACTAAACTAATGATTATGCTTGGTGTACATTCCACCATCTTCTTGCTTGTTGCCCAATGGAACATAGATGGGTTTTGTTTATACCTTACCTCAACTTGTAGCTTGAGGTGAGAGTGAAATATCTAAATAACTCGTTCGCCCAGCTTCTTTGGTCGGACCTACACATAGAGGGAGGTGATTAGAGGGATCTTGGAGTTTTCTCTGGGGGAAACGCTTCTAATATTCAAGTCGGTCGAGATAAGAAAATGGTGTGCCTCGAGTTCCCTTGTGCAAGAGCTTCGAGGTTTAGTAAAATAAAGCAACCTCTTCTATCTTAAAGTGAAATCGAGAGAGATCCAAAGGGCTTGAAGCTCTTCACCTGAATATTGATGATTGTATTTATCATCTTGAAAAAGAGTGAAGGAAAGAGGGATATGTGCCTAAGTGATCGCTCAATGCTCCACGTATGCTGGTGCATTATAGTATGGCTTGAGAATCAATGGGACTTTAGAGGTAGTTATAGAAGGTGTTGATTACTTTGGTAGGTCGGTTGCATTGGAGGAGGTTGACAAGCATCATCGTGAGTGACGAATGTTGTGCTACATTAGCAGTCACACTATGTCAATAGCCAAGTCAAGTTATCCCACAACAATAACAATTTTCTCTGGAATGTTAAGACACTTTCGAATTATTTATAATTTTTTTTCCATTTCATTCTCTAAATTGTAAAAAAAAATGATTACAAGCATATTGCAACTATTCAAAAAATAATTGAAATTTTAGGTGCTGATGACTAGTTACTTGATTGCTTAGATATTTGTTAGTTGTTCTTTCCTTGTGCTTGTTTTTATAAGAAATATTTTTGTGCATATCAAATTTTCTGAATTTGTTTTTGAATGTTTCTTATTGTTTTTCCAATCTAGCCAAATTATAACCTATTGTCCAACTTGCAACTATCCACAATGATGCTTTATAATAGGTTAAAAAATTTATAGGCAATTCCATATATGTTATTTTGATTGTAGCAATAGACAATTGTGATATAAGGCACCCCAATATCTGCATGTTGGGCATTTTTACATGTAATGCCATTAAAATGTTGTATACCATGATGTTTTCTAGTTTCAGAGATGAAAGGGAGTCTTGAGATTCTCAAATTAAGCTTTCACATTCAACCTTTGCTAAAGTAATCTAAAATTTGTCATAAAAAGATTGGATTAAAGGGCCTTTGTATCTTTAGTTGATTGGCAACCATATATCTTTTTTGTTAGATTGAAGCCTGAATTTTTTTTTTTGGTAGAGAAAAAGATGTGCTTACCCATCTAAAGTTAGATTGCTACAAATACTTGAGATTATAATGAGAAAAAAATAAAATAATTTTTTTCCTATTACATTCAAGTTGGATTTTTATCTATCATTTCCACCAACTTATATCATATTATTGATGCTCTATTATTATTGATCATTTTATTTTATTACTAGCCTGAAACTAAAGCCACCTTTTTCCCTTGCAAGGATGGATCAAATGGTCATAGAGAAGAGAGACAGAGAGACTTGGAACTAGAAGAAGAAGAGAGAAAGAGTGCCTTAAAATTTTCTTACTTCTCAACTAGCATAGCTAGTGCTGGAATCATAGGTATTCTTGCTGGATTCATGGGTGATCAAACAAGAAAGGCTCACAGTATCCACCTCAAGATTTGCTACTCCTTCCTAGTGGCCACATTTGCATCTGGGGTCAGCATGATTCTACTTGAACGCCTACTGCACATTGGTGTTTCTATCCACATTATCAGATATCTCAAGTATGCATCTTTTGGGTTTCTAGTCTTGTCAATATTTAATGCTTTCATTCTCTTCTTGAAGAGCTAGACTCTTTCTACCTTTGTTTTAATGGTAGTTATAGTTATGATGGCATTCATTGTGGCTTTTGCTATGACAAATTTTTATCAAGTCATCACGAGAGCAACAGTGGCTTTTGGTGGAGTTTCAATAAAGATCCTAATCTATTGATGATCATCTCATGATGAAGGGCCAGGGTCTCTTAATTTTAGCTTTCATAACAACATATATGCACAGATTAATATATAACCACACAGATGCACAGATTAATATATAGCTCAAGGATCTATGGAATAACCTATTTAAAGCATCAAAATATAATGTATTATGTTTGTAGTATTTTTTATATTTGTATTGGCTAGGAATATAATTCGATTTGAGCTAAATTTCACTAACATAAAAGAGAAATTTTATCCTCCTCTAATTAGGAGAGAAATATAATTCAAATAAAAAGTAGACCTCTATAGTATCTTAGAGTATTTATACCTTGTCTTATTTTGTTAATAAAGCTTAAGTTAGAAGTATGACTTTTTTTTTAGTTTAAGCTAGGAGTAAGCCTTTTCTTTATTTTGAATTAGGAGTAAGGCTTCTTTTGGTTTGATTAAAGAGCATGGCTTCTTTTTAGCTTGAATCAAGCTAGAATTAGAAGCAAGGTTCCTCTTTGAGTCGAGTTGGGCTCGAATTAGAAGCAGGCTCCTCTTTGGCTCAAGTGGGGCTTGAATTAGAAGCATGACTCTTCTTTAGCTTGACTTAGCTCAATCCGAGAGCATGCTCTCCTTTGGCTCGACCTAGGAGTAGGGCTCTTCCTAGCTTGATTTGAAAGTAGGAATCCTCATTGAACTTGACTCAAACTCCACCTAATTTAATCTCAAAGTATAACTCACTTTTAGCTTGATTTAGGAGTAAGACTCTCTTTGAGCTTGATTTAGGAAAAGGGCTTCTCTTTAGTAGGATCCCCTTTTAGCTCGATCTAGGAGTAGGACTTTCTTTTGAGGTTTGATCTGAGAATAGAGCATCCCTTTGGCTTGATTTGGGAGTGGAATTTGCCTGACTTGGGCTTTATTTGATAGTAGGTCTCCTCTTTGAACTTGCTCAATCTCGATCTTATAACAATGCTTCCATCTAAATTTGAGTTAAGCTTGAACCGGAAGTAAAGCTCCCTTTTAGACCAATTAGCTTTGGTCTATAATAGGGCTCTCTTTTGGGCTAATTTAGGAGTAGGGCTTTCTTTTAGGTTAGCTTGGGTTTGATCTAGGAGCAAGGTTCCCCGAAGTCTAATAGCAGGGCTCCCTTTTAGACCTGTAGGATTGGATCCAGAAGTAGGTCTCCCATTTGAACTAGCATGAACTCAATCTAGGTGCAAGGCTCTCTTTGGGCTAGCTTGACCTTGATCTAAGCATAAAGCTCTCCTTTAAGTTAGCTTGACATTGATCAGAGTGCAAGGCTTTCCTTTAGGTTGGCTTGACATTGATCTAGGTACAGAGTTCCCCTCTAAGTTGGCTTGACCTTGATCTCAGAGTAGGGCTCCTCTTTGAGTAAAGTAGGTCTTGAAACAAAAACGTTAAGGTCATTATTTAGCTAATCTAAGGTTTTTAAAGATAAGATCGACAATAACTTCATTTAGTTGATCCAAGATCCTTTCTCTTTTTTCTTTTCTTTTTCTCTTTTTTTTCACTTTCTCTTTCTCTTTTTTTTTTTTAATCTTTGTTTCTCTCTCTCTCCTGGCTCTTCCCCTATCACATCAAACACCTTCCTTATTATCTTCATTGAAACCCTCTCTTGTTTTAAAGCAAACTATTGGAGGTGGAAAAAGAGGCAGATGTTAACAAAGTAGCACTACAAGGAAAAAAGAATTTAGCGACGCCAAAAATACACCACTAAACAAAAAAAATGCATCGCTAAATGAACTTAGCGATGCAATATGACGAAAAAAATGTCGTCACTAAGGCTTCGGTCGCTGAAGCCTAAGTCATCGCAAAGGCGTCACTATTTTGCGACGTAAAACTAGCATCGCTATTTTGTAACGCAATAGAGCATAGCTATTTAGCGGCGCAAACATGTGTTGCATCGTTAGTTCTGCTTCTCACTATTATTTATAATTTTTTATTTTTTAATTTAATAAAAAAAAATTAAAACCTGTTTATATAATTAATGAGGCAAATCTATCATGCATTAATAACAATTGCTGCAAAAAAACTTTTATACAATTGTTGCAAATCTACCATTATACAAAGAAAACTTTTATAGCATAATGTTCGGTTAGCTATAATAAGGGTCTGATACAATGGTTTGCAGAAGCGTGCATCAGCTTCTGTTATTTGAGACCATATTTCTCCACCAGGGAAGCAGCAGCCAAGCAGGTCTGAACAGCTGTTCCATATCCCAGAAGAGCCAACCTCTCACCTTCAATCAGTATCGTACCTTTGCCCACCTGCAAAAAGCCTATTAATCTATATATTTTGTCCTCAAAAATTTTTCTAAGCCAACACCAAAAAGAAGGGGCATGATCTCCTTGACAAATACCTCAAGAGGAACACCCTTGTGTTCTGCTGGTAGAGGAACTCGAACCCCATTCCCTCTTGGATATCGGAAACACGATGGCCGGTCATCGATGGCTGCTGCAGTGGCAATCATGTGAAACAGTTCAGCCTCATCTGAAGGAGCCATGCAATCATATTGGGCAGGCATGCCATGTATGTGACATCGAATGATCCACAATGCGTTGGACCATCAGCTTCGATAAGCTCTACTCGATCCATTGCAAACCCCACTGGCAGCATTTGTAGATCCACATCATGTATGACCTGCAGAAAAAAGGCAGATTACAACATGATAGACATTACAACTAACCAGAGCTTAATCTTCAAATCTTCATCACTCTGCATTTTCCCATGGCATTCAGCTTTTACCATGATACTTGTCAGCAGCTCTCTCTGCATAGGGGTATCCATTATAGCACCTGTTCAGTTAGCTATAGTCACAACCATTCTAATGTCAGTGACCAGTTTCAGTTGATTTCAGATGGCTAAAATTAAAGTAACCTGCAGTTCCCCATCTTCTTAGAAAGATATGTACTTCTTAGAAAATGAAACCAAGCATCGATCCAAAATCATTTGGATAGTGTTTTCAACACAATCAATAGAACATTTCCTTTTCAAAAGGCAGAATAAGAAAAGTCACGTCTCATGTTTAAGATAGGAATGCACCTCCCTGAATGTGTACCGTATCAGCATGAGAACGGATTAAAGGACAACTAAATTGTGCGTGCGCTAACACAGATGCACACAGATACATAAATAATTTGCTTATGAATGAGAAGAACACAAACTATATTAGAACGCTACCTCCTTACCCACATAGACATAAAAGAAAGCTCATAGAGAACATAGCTGAAATTAAAGAGCAACATCCAGGAAAATTGTGGGACCATAGTGTAAAATACTCTAGTGAATAATTGACTTGCACACCATAAAATTTATTACAAGATGTCTTATAAATTTCAGCAATAACTTTCCCTACAGGAAATAATGTTTAACAGCAATAACCCCTCATGACAAGCAGAAAAAATACAAATCTTTATCATAAGCCAGGATTTCATTTATAAAAACAAAATGGCGTTCTTCATGCTACAAAATTCACAGAGAGCATGAGTTTATAAATCAAATATTTAAAAACTTGTTACCAAAAGGCTGCAGAAGATGTTGTGGAACCGTTGCAACATGAACACCCTAGAAATGCCAAGTAAGTCCAACATATATACCTACCAAAAACAACCAGATAAACAATCTATGTATCCTCAATAACTAAGAAAGAGCAGAAAGCATCACAAGCATCAAGGCGTACCTTAAGAACAATTTCATCTGCCCCCATCGTGACTACAACATGAAGATCTGTCATCATCAAAGATAAGAAAATATAACATTAGAACATTAGAACATACTTCAATGTACGAAAAGGAATGATTGCTGTCCAAAGTTACATACGATTAAAATATTAACAGAATTACAAAAGAGAATTTAAGACATTAAAAATCCTTTCAAACTGAAATGAATTTGTTACAACATCCAATGCATTTATTGCACCGATTAATTCATAACATCCTTTTTTACATAACAACAAAAGTAAAAGAAAATTAGGAGTCCTGAGCTGGATCACATGGTGGAGGCCAGGCTGTATCAGAGAGAAAACCATGGGTGTTCTGTGACAGAAGGTGAACCAAGTCCTGCATCTCATGCATCTCTCCTCTCATGATGCTGTCTATCCATGGCTTGCTGGGCTCTAATGTTTGCAAGCTGCTACCGTAGCTCAGCAATGTACTCGTTGAACTCCTGCCTCACCTGCTCTATAATAAATTGCTTCATCTAATCTATCTACTTAGCACAAATGTTGCTGGATCCAAGCATAGTAAGAACTCGAGCCACGATAGGGGAAGTATCTGGAAGCTTTGGTGCCAAGACCGTACATCCTACGGTCGTTTGGTTGGGCACCACAGCTTCCAAGAATACACGTCGACTCTCTTCTAGTGCGAGTTCGATAGGTGTCTCCCCATTAGTAGAATCGGCCTGCGATGCCTGAGAGAGAAGCTCATCCATTTGGGCTTGCAAATCATATACAAGGAATATTATATAGTAATAGCAAACACTTATTTCAAAAGAGAGAAGAATATTTAATAATATTTAAAAGTATATTAATAAAGTTAAATAGATATTTTCTTAACTAGAAAGGTGGATAAAATAATATGCAAAAACTGTAAAGTTATTTCAAAAAAGTTTAACTTTATAACATAGGATAATGGTAGCAGATATATGGATAAAAATAAAATCTAGAGTAAAACGTAAAACTATTAATCCAAAAATTAAATAGTAAAATTTGAAAGGAGAAAAATAGAATTATTTAAAGAAAAGTTAGTAAGAGAAATGACTATGAATATATATAGTGATCTTAATTTAGTATGAAAAAAGCAACTAAATACATAAAAAATACAATAAAAAAGTTTAGAAGAATCAAAAGGAGTAGGACTAGTAGGAAAGAAAACTTGATGGTGAACAAGAAAATTTAAGCGATCATCAAGCTTAAAAGGACAAACTTAAAAATTTGGCAAGAGGCTAGGAATGAAGAAAGTCTTAAAAAGTATAGGAATGCAAGGAAAAAGCTAAAAATATGGTAAGTAATGCTAAACTTAAAGCCTATAATAATTTATAATAGACTAGATATAAAAGAAGGTGAAAAAACTATATAAACTAGCAAAACTAAGAGAAAAAAATAAAGATTTTGACTATATTAATATATTAAGGATGAAGATGAAAGAGTCTTAATAAAAGAAGAATAGATAAAGGAATGAAAAAATTATTTTAAAAATTTATTAAATAAAAATAATTTATAACTTTTAAGAGTAGAAGAATGAGATAACCTAGATTTAGTATGCTTGAGATTAAAAAGGCTTTGAGTAAAATAAAAAATGCAAAAGCATTAGGACCAGATACGATCCCTATTGAGGTTTGGAAAGGCTTAGGAGAAATTAGAGTCATATGGTTAACCAATTTATTTAACAAAATTGTAGCAACTAAAAGAATGACAAATGATTAGAGAAAAATATATTAATACCCATATACAAAATAAAGGAGATATTCAAATTATACAAATTATAGAGAAATTAAGCTGATGAGTCATACAATAAAATTATGAAAAGAGTAATAGAAAATCGAATAAGAGCTGAAACTTTAGTATCAAATAATTAATTTGGATTTATGCTTGAAAGATCGACCATGAAGGCTATTTATTTATTAAAAAGATTGATGAAGAGGTATAGAAAAAAGATCTTTATATAGTCTTTATTGATTTAGAGAAAGCATATAATAGTGTACATAGAGAAATAATATGACGAGCTTTAGAGAAAAAAGGAGTTACCAAAAGGTACGTAGAATTGATAAAAAGATATGTATGATAGAGCAATAACTATTGTTAAAACAATAATAGAAAAAATTAGTAAGTTTTCAATTATTGTAAGTTTACATCAAGGATCTATCTTAAGTCCGTATCTTTTTATATTAGTTATGGATGAATTAACCAAATATATTCAAAATGATATTCCATGGTGTATGTTATTTGCAAATGATATAGTGTTGATTGATGAAACTAAATCTGAAGTAGAAGTAAATGCTAAGTTAGAGATTTGGAGAGAGGCTTTAGAAGGTTTTAAGATTAGCAAAACTAAAACTAAATACATAAAATATAATTTTAGTGGGAGTAGAAATACAAATAAAAAAATAGTAAAGATTGCAAGCCAAAAGATATTAAGAAGTAAAAATTTAGGTATTTAGGATCAATTATCCAATAAAAAGGTAAAATGATGAAGATGTGAATCATAGAGTTTAAAGCATGATGGAGTAAGTAGAGGAGTGCTTCGGGAGTATTGTATGATTAGCGTATCCCATTAAAATTGAAAGAAAAATTCTATAAAACCACTAATAGGCCAACTATACTATATGAAACATAGTATTGGGCCATATTGAAACAACATGTGAATAAATTAAGTATGATAAAATGTGTGCATTAAGATGGATATGTGGTAAAACTTTAAAAGATAGTATTAGAAATAAATATATAAGAAAATGATAGAAGTAGCCCCAATTAAAGATAAATAAAGAAAATCGATTACGGTGGTTTGGACATATACAACGTAGACATTTAGTTGCTTCAGTTAGAAAGAGTGATATTTTAATAATCCATGATAAGATAGAGGTAGAGGTAGATCTAAACTAATATGGATAAAATAATTAAAAAAATATAACTATTTGTAATTTGAATATCGACTTGGTCCTGAATAGAGCAGGGTGAAGGAAGCAGATTCATGTAACCGATCCCATGTAGTTGGAAAAGGCTTATATGAGTTGAGTTGAGTTTAAGAACTATCAAAATTGAAATAGTAATTAATATTCCAGGCAAAAATTCTTACTTCGACTTGCTATGAACCTGCATCGACCCAGAAACCATTCTTTTTCGTGTGCATCACCTTGAATAGACGGAATTCATCTGGGTCTGTGCCCTCCTACATAGTCTATAAAAATAAAAAATATAGTGTATAAATGTACGTATTCATAAATAAAAATAAAAATCTATAATGGACTTATTGCTATTTTATTACCAAACGGTGTCGATGCTTCTGAATAGAAATCGAACCAGCTGTGTGGTAGGATAAACCTATGCTTGGACTGCCCTTCTTAGAATGACGGTTCATGCTAGCCATGGTGGACTTTCTATGCCAGACCTCGGACTGCCACACCTGCTATCACTCGTGCCATATGCACTCAGGCACATGCACGAGACAATGATCAGATCTCCTCTACTGATGAAGCATGTTGGAGTAACATCATGCAGCAAGAGCATCGTATGCCGGCCTAATGGCATAATGAATTGTTGGATCCCACGTAAACTTCTTCTGCATTGAAATTAAAAGTTAATTCTGCAATACAATGAAATTAAGAATTTTTATATGAATGGTTTAATATATTTAACATAATAGTTTATCTAAAACACAGAAAAATAAAATTGCTTGTGTTGAAAGATACGTGCTGCCAATCATAACTAGTCAAACCAGCGCGCTTTGAAAATGTAGCACTGATCTGATTAGATACTATATACTGCTCAATGAAATTGTTAGCATAAAATAAATGATAAATAATGCAAATTCTTAAATAAATTATAAAAATTACACATAAATGTAAATTTTAAAATTTTTATACTTCCAATCCATCAGCATCCATGCTAGTACCCTATAGCCTGAGGAGGAAGAACTCTCCAGTGTTTGTGCTGATCTAGTAGCTGAAGAAGAAGTATCATGATTTGACACGGACTGATGTCTAATATGCTATGGAAATTGCGAAGGCTTTGCGGGAAGTGAAGATCTAAGCTCCCTTGCATATGAGGTCTCTGGATCAAGTGGGTCGATGCTACATCCCCGGCCACTGGGTCTACCGGCTATGGTTCTCCTTTGGCCTCATATTGATAATAACATATATTCACTCAATCTAATTATGAATTGAATAAATGAGTAAAATAAGCATTATATATATATATATGTTGCTTCCAGATCACTTTTCAAGAACACCGGGCGAGAGATGGTCTGGGTAGACTTCCGGTAATGACAAATCGCCTCCTTTTGACTGAAAACTTGCAAGGAAAGTCCCAGACCAGTAATTCTGGTGGGGACCCTCCGATGCTCAAGTCAGTGAACAAGAGTTAGGATCAGAGAAAAGAGAGAGATCCCCCCCCTCATTGTGAGTCGGGGGCTTTATATACTTGTTCAGGGGTCCCTCTTACCTTTTGCGGATAATAGTGAAATCCGATCTGTAACGACCCAGGCCCACGGGCCCGTTTCGTTATAAGAAAGCAAGACGGACAAGGTCCACACCAACTTGGGCCACCACAGCCCAAAAAGGGATCCAATTGGTGCCTTGTCCTTCTTGCTTAACCGGTTATAAACCACTCAACCAATTCCTAATTTTCCATGTGGGACTATTAGGAGAGGCATCACAATCTACCCCCCTTATAGAGGTGACGTCCTCGTCGCCAGAGGCAATTGATCACAACCACCAGGCAGGCAGGTTCTAAAGGTGGCCCCATAGGTTCAAAAGGTGGCTTCCATCCCCCATGGATGTAGTACTTTGCCCTGTGTGGCACTTAGCTCCTGCACTTCCGATTGGTGCGAGGCTTGATACCATATTGTAACGATCCGGGCCCACGGGCCCTGCTTCATTATAAGAAAGCAGACAAGGTCCATACCAACTTGGGCCACCACAGCCCAAAAGGGATCCAATTGGTGTCTTGTCCTTCTTGCTTTACTACATATAAACCACTTAACCAACTCTCAATTATCCGATGTGGAACTATTGGAAGGGGCATCACAATCTACCCCCTTAACAGAGGCGACGTCCTCGTGTCGCCAGGGGTAATGATCACAACCACCAGGCAGGCAGGATTCTAGAGGTGGCCCCCACAGGTTCAAGAGGTGGCCCCCACAGATTCTAGAGGTGGCTCAAGTTGGTGTGGACCTTGTCCATCTTGCTTTCATGTAACGAAACGATCCATGGGCCCGGGTCATTACAATATGGTATCATAGCCTCGCACCAGTCGGAAGTGCAGGAGCTAAGTGCCACACAGGGAAAAGTACTACATCCATGGGGGATGGGAGCCACCTCTTGAACTTGTAGGGGCCACCTTTAGAATCCTGCCTGCCTGGTGGTTGTGATCAATTGCCTCTGGCGACGAGGACGTCGCCTCTATAAGGGGGGTAGATTGTGATGCCCCTCCTAATAGTCCCATATTGGAAAATTAGGAATTGGTTGAGTGGTTTATAACTGGTTAAGCAAGAAGGACAAGGCACCAATTGGATCCTTTTGGGCTGTGGTGGCCCAAGTTGGTGTGGACCTTGTCCGTCTTGCTTTCTTGTAATGAAACGGGCCCGTGGGCCCGTATCGTTACAATATGGTATCAGAGCCTCGCACCAGTCGGAAGTGCAGGAGCTAAGTGCCACACAGGGCAAAGTGCTACATCCATGAGGGATGGAAGCCACCTCTTGAACCTGTGGGGGCCACCTCTAGAATCCTGCCAGCCTGGTGGTTGTGATCAATTGCCTCTGGCGATGAGGACGTCGCCTCTATAAGGGAGTAGATTGTGATGTCCATCCTAATAGTCCCACATTAAAAATTAGGAATTGGTTGAGTGGTTTATAACCGGTTAAGCAAGAAGGACAAGGCACCAATTGGATCCCTTTTTGGGCTGTGGTGGCCCAAGTTGGTGTGGACCTTGTCCGTCTTGCTTTCATGTAACAAAATGGATCCATGGGCCCGGGTCGTTACAATATGGTATCAGAGCCTCGCACCAGTCAGAAGTGCAGGAGCTAAGTGCCACACAGGGCAAAGTGCTACATCCATGGGGGATGGGAGCCACCTCTTGAACCTGTGGGGGCCACCTTAGAATCCTGCCTGCCTGGTGGTTGTGATCAATTGCCTCTGGCGATGAGAACGTCGCCTCTATAAGGGGGGTAGATTGTGATGCCCCTCCTAATAGTCCCACATTGGAAATTAGGAATTGGTTGAGTGGTTTATAACCGGTTAAGCAAGAAGGACAAGGCACCAATTGGATCTCTTTTTGGGCTGTGTGGCCCAAGTTGGTGTGGACCTTGTCCGTCTTGCTTTCTTGTAACGAAACGGGCCCGTGGGCCCGGGTCGTTACACGATCAATTCGATCTTTAGTTAAGATTGGCTCCATAGGCGGGCGCACTGCTATTAAACACATATCGCGAATATCAGCAACTGCTAACAGTATCTGCAACTGCCCGTGATTCTAACAAAATGGGTGAGCAGGCTACGCGGTAGTTCCTGTGGTGTTTCAAATTACTCTGCTCAAAGTTCAGATTGATTTCATGACTGGAACTATGTACCAATAGTGTGCGAGGCAAGAATGAGGCCGAAGCTGAAGCCGGGGCTGAGTTCGAGGATGAGGCCGACGATGAGCCGAGGTCATGCCGAGCTCGAGGCCGAGCAAAATCCGAGGCCAAGGCTGAGCCGAATCCGAGGTCGAGGCCGAGGCTGAGGAGAGCCGAGGTCATGTCAAGCTCGAGGCTGAGGCCGAGCCGAATCCGAGGCCGAGGTCGAAGCTGAGGCCGAGCCGAATCCGAGGTCGAGGCCGAGGATGAGCCGAGGTTGTGCTGAGCTCGAGGCCAAGGCCGAGGCCGAAGCCGAGGCCAAGCCGAATATGAGGTCGAGGCTAAGGCTGAGGATGAGCCGAGGTCATGCTGAGCTCGAGGCCGAGGCCGAGCCGAGACCGAGCTGAATCCGAGGTCGAGGCCGAAGCCGAGGTCGAGCCGAATCCGAGGTCGAAGCTGAGGCCGAGGATGAGCCGAGGTCGTGTTGAGCTCGCGGCCGAGGCCGAGCCGAATTCGAGGCCAAGGCCGAAGAGAAGTCGAGCCGAATCCGAGGCCAAAGCCAAGACCGAAATTGAGACTAGCTGAACTCATTACTCATGCTCAAAAAATCATACGGGCTGTTATCATATCGCTCGGGGATGTGATTAGCCATATCAGATGCCCTCCCGCCCTTGAGATGGGTGGGTGTGCACTTACCATCAAAGGGGGCATTTTATCACCTGGTCGCTGATCTTCAAGCGCCACGCGTCAGGGGCCATTTCTTATTTAATGATGCATCGGACGTTGTAGCGCCATCATATCGCCCGCCTCGGCCATTGAGATCGAGGGAGATTTCCCTCGAGTGCCAGGCTGTGAAAAGGCAGGCACATCATTGCGGTGAGGTCACCTCCATCTCGCCATTGGTAGTGCCCTTCGCGCGCTGCCATCCGGGTGGTTGCCGTAACCACCTCCAATGGCAAGCGAGCACGTGGCCGAAGTGAGCCTGGCGGGACAATTTTAAAAAGACAAGTCTATAAAAGGAGATCGTTCTTGACCTGAGCCACCTTCACTGCCTTCATCTTCTTCCTTGTTCCGATCCCGCTTAAGCCTGTTCATCTTCTACCTCCCGAGCTCTTTGCCTCTGATTCTCCATCCTCAAATCCTTCAGGTCAGTTCTGTTTCCATAGCCTCTTCATCCCTTTCGTGCTCGATTTCTGATCCCGAGGGTTATTCCCCAATCTTCCACAACCCTCCTCCTCTCCTGCGCCCAGCTGGTCCACATCCGCGGAGGTTGCCCCAGTGGAGGAGCAGCGAGCCGCCGGGCGATTTCCTACCCGGCCGCCGGACGGGCTCCCGTACGGCATTGTCCTACTGTCGCCGGCCCATCATCTCTTGTGAGGCAGTCTCCCGAGGGGACTGCCTCTATCATGACTGCCCAGAAGATAATCAATCTTAGGCTTGCTACCAGATTCCTACCGACCTCCGCCTATACCGGCCTCTTCCCGAGGATAGGGTAACCTCCTCTTATCCCGGTAGGGTTGTCCTTTATGAGTCTTACTTCAAGGCCGGCCTTCGCCTTCCTATCCATCCTTTCATACTTAATCTTTTAGATAGATATTCCTTATCTTTAGCTCAGTTGGTTCCGAATTCCATTCGAACTATCGTTGGTTTCCAAGTATTATGCCACATTCACGGGATAGAGGCTAGGCTCTCTCTTCCGTTGTTTGTATACCCTTAGGAAACAATCGGGATGGTGGTCTTTTGCCCCTAGACTAGCCAAGACCCTTAAGTTGTATCTTCCCACTTTCATTAAAGGGTGAAAAGATAGGTTTTTCTTTGCCCAAGTTGAGGGGGTAAGAACCGAGTGGGGAATCCTCGACACCGAAGCAAACAAGGACCCATCAATCCTCCCAAGAGATCAAGAGGCGTTCGGACAATTGATCACTACTGACGTCCCTCGATGCAACCAGCTGCTAGTCGAGAGAATCTTCGGCTATCAAGCCTTATTCCTGGCGATGGTGAGCAACAACTTTTCATCCTTTAACTTGTTTTCCTATTTCCCTTCCCCCCTTTTTTTATAAGTTCTTTGATCTGCAGGCATGGCACCATCGCTCCAAACAATAAGAAAGGCCGCCATCAAGAAGAGAAAAGCCCAAGTGGATGGGGCCCTTGCCGAGAAGAGGGCCAAAATCAAAGTCATTCGAAGAGCCGAGGCTGAAGAGGCCTCAGGAAGAAATGAGGCGAAGGAAAGGGAATGGCATCGTTCACCTTCACCAGCACCGCCCCCATCTCCCATTGACCTGACCGAGACTCCTCCGGAGCAGAGGACCAAAGCACCATCGCCATTGCCTACTACTCCTGAGGTGGAGCTAGCTGGCTTGGCCGCAAGGCCAGCTCCAGAAGTCCCCCCATCTACCGAAGAGGCGGCGGCCGAGGAGTCTCTACAGGCCGAAGTGTTAGAGGCGCCACCGACATCTGATCTAGCACGGTGGCTCAAGCGTTCGCCGATGCCATGGAGGAAGGAGAGACTGACGCGCCTTCCTTCCAATCAATCCTGGCGCATCATAGCCGCTGGGCCGAGTGGGTGGTGGCTCAGGTCCATGTACCTGAGCTCCAGAGTGTCCTTCAGAACCAAGGGACCTCTGTCTTCTTCTAGGAAGCATCCGTGGCTCACCTCTGGGTAAGTATCCCTCCCCTGTCAACTTTAAGGACTTTATTTTCCTCTACTTAACCTGAATAATTTTTGGGTACAGGCGATAAACTCTTTAGGTGCCATCCGAGGTCTTTTATCCTAGGCCGAGACTACCCTCGCCAGCTCCAGAAAAATGCTAGTCAAGCCGAGGCCAGAGCAGAATAGGCTGAGGGAGCTATGGAGGCAGCCCAAGTGGAGGCGGCCCGGGCACAAAGGGCCGAGGCCGAAGCCGAAGCCGCTTAATTTAGGAATCTAGCATGGGCCGAGAGGGCAGAAGAGGTGCTTGAGGTGGCCCAGCGCCGAGCAGCCAATGAGCTTGACAATGCTCAAGTGGAGGAGGAGAAGCAAAAGGTCGCCGAGGAAAGGCTAAAGATGGCAGAGGCGATGGTGTTTTTGTTGAAAAATTGACTGCACTCTGCCACCGTCGAAATAAAGGCGGCCGAGGAACGAGCCGAGAACGCTGAGGAGATCGCTAGCCGATCTGACGCCGAGATAGCTAATCTGAAGGCGGCGGTGACCGAGGCTGAGAAGAAAGCTGCCGAGGCCGTGGAAAACTTCAGGAAGTCTGAAGCTTATGACGAGGAGTTGGCCGAGACCACTGCCTCAGCGTATGATGGTGGCTTCCAAGACTAGAAGGAAAAAATCAAAAGACTCTACGGTCTCGAGGGGTTTGAGGAGCTAGAGCCAACGAGGTTCCCGAGGATGACAACCCAGTTCCAACTGAACCTTGAGCTCTCTTTTTTTTTTTTTTTCTGCTTCATTGTACCAAGTCCGACTTGGATTGGCAATTTTGTAAGTGTAATTAATGAAAACTCTTTGATCCATACTGTCTTCATTTGATTTGCATCGTGGCCAACAAGTTTTTAGCGAATAGGGCGACGTGAGTAGGCTGATGCGAGCCAATTCTAGAGAATAATCGAGGTTGAGGCCGTAGGCGAGTGTAGCTAAAGTCTTTGATTTGACAACAGCGCCAATGACTTGAAAGTAGAAGACCCGACCTTATGCCCTAGGCCGATACAAAGGCTGGGAGTGCAAAAGGAGTAGAGTACCGACACGAAGTCAGTTTAGGGGTAAACACTGGGCTATAAAGCACCCACAGCTTAGCTTGAGAGATGGTACGGAGTCGGATTCGAACGTCGGCATGAAACTGAGCGAAGCGCTAACGCGAGACCGAGCCAATGTGCTAACACGGAATCAAGCTGTGTGTCGATGCGGAACCGGACTTCAAGTATCGACGTGGAGTCAAGCTTGAGTGCTGATGCGGAGTCAGGCTTCAAGTGCTGACGCGGTGTCGGGCTTTAAGCGCGACGCAAAGTTGGGCTTTAAGTGCCGACGCGGAGTCGGGTTTTCAAGTGCCGATGTGGAGTTGGGCTTTCAAGTGCTGACATGGAGCCGAGCTTTCAAGTGCCAACACAGAGTCAAGCTTTAAGTGCCGACGTGGAGCCAGGCTTTACGTGCCGACGTGGAGTCAGGCTTCAAGTGCTGACGCGGAGCTGGGCTTTACGCGTCAACACGAAGTTGGGCTTTAAGTGCCGATGTGGAGCCAAGCTTTCAAGTGTCGACGCGGAGCTGGGCTTTAAGTGCTGACACGGAGCCGGGCTTTCAATACCGACGCGGAGTCAGGCTTTCAAGTGCTGACGTGAAGTCGGGCTTTCAAGTGCTGACGCGGAGTCGGGCTTTAAGTGCCGACACGAAGCCGGGCTTTATGTACTGACATGGAGCCAGGCTTTCAGTGCTGACGCAGAGTCGGGCTTTCAAGTGCCGACGCGGAGTCGGGCTTTACGTACCGATGCGGAGCCAGGCTTTACGTACCGACGTGAAGTCGGACTTCAAGTGCCGATGCGAAGCTAGGCTTTATGTCCCGACGCGAAGTCGAGCTTTAAGTGCCGACATGGAGCTAGGCTTTCAGTGTCGACGCGAAGCCGGGCTTTCAAGTGAGAAGCAATATCGCTCATAGACACTTTCGTTAATGAGAAAATGAATATTATTCTAGCAGACATGCTCAAGTTAAAAATACTATTACACTACTGGTAGTACCGATGTAGGTTGTCCGCATTTCAGGTGCGAGGAAGAGGCTTTTCTATAGCCCTTCAATCTGGTATGCTCCACGATGAAGTGCGTCGGTGACTCGGTAAGGCCCTTCCCAATTGGGAGACAACTTTTTTCCCTCCGTAGGTTTGGAGATTTTGGCTCGTCTGAGGACCAAGTCTCTGGGAAGGAACGTTTTAGGACGGACTCGGGCATTGTAATATTTTGTAATTATCTATCGGTAGGAAGCCATCCTGAGTCGCGCCTAATCACGGAGTTCCTCGATGAGTTCAAGATTGGCTCTCAACTGGTTGGGATTGTCCTCCTCATTGTATGATTATGTCCGGGGACTGGGGATGCCAATCTCCACTGGAATGACTGCTTCCGACCCGAACACGAGACTGAAAGGAGTTTCTTCAGTGGGGGTTCGGGGTGTGTGTGGTATGCCCACAGCACGTTTGGGAGCTCCTCTACCCATCTTCCTTTGAAATCATCCAGACGTGTTCTAAGCCCTTGAAGGATTGTCCGATTCATCACTTCTGCCGCTCTGTTTGTTTGTGGATGACCGACAAAGGTGAACCTCTGATATATTCCTAGTTTGGCACAGAACTCTTTGAAAGGAGAATTGTCGAACTGGCGTGCGTTGTCGGTAACAAGTATGTGGGGTAGTCCAAACCGATAAATAACAGACTTCCAAAAGAAGTTCCTCATCTTCGCTTCAGTAATCTGGGCCAGCGCTTCGGCCTCAACCCACTTGGTGAAGTGGTCAATGGCGATGAGCAAGAACTTTCGCTGACCAGAGCTGAAGGGAATGGTCCCAAAATATCCATTCCCCATTGGGAGAATGGCCATGGAGCCGACAAGGGGCTCAATCGAGAGGTTGGCAGCCATTGAATGTTAGCATGCCGCTGATAGCTATCGCACTTTTGAACCAGCTCGGCCGCGTCTTCCCTTATGTTGGGCCAGTAGTAGCCTTGGCGTAGGGCCTTATGTGATAGTGCTCTGCCTCCCAGATGGTTTCCGCAAATACCTTTATGGATCTCACGGAGAATGTAGTCGTCGTCTATGGGTCCAACACATTTGAGGAGAGGATGAGAGAAGGATCTTTGGTACAGTTGTCCGTCAAACATCAGGAACTTGTGTACTCGCCACTTGAGTAATTTGGCTTCAGCGGGGTCGGTTGGGAGGGCGCTTGTGGTGAAGTATTGAATGTAAACATCCATCCAGGAAGGCTTTTGGCGGACTGGCATGGATTCCTCTACCGCGTTGATGCTTGGAGCTTTCAGATGCTCTACGTAGGTCCTTCCCAAGGTCTCATCAGCCCAGGTAGCTAACCTGGACAAAGCATCGGCTCTGGCATTCTCCCTTCGGGGGATGTAGCTGACACTGAAGTGGGTCAAGTGAGAGGCTTGTGACTGCACCATACTCAAGTAGCAGGACATCGAGGATCCCGCCCTCATACACCCCTTTGATTTGACTAGAGACTAGCTGGGAGTCGATGAAGACTCTAAGGCATTTCACCCCGAGCTCCCGAGCCAGTATCATCCCTGACAGTAGGGCTTCATATTCGGTCTGGTTGTTGGTGGCTGGAAAGATGAAATAGAGGGCGTACTCGGTCACAATTCTATCTGGATTAGCCAGGATGAGGCCTGCCCCGCTCCCTTGGGAATTGACACTCCGTCTACGTGAAGGATCCAGTCCTCCCCTCTTTTCTCGGTTTCAATGCACGAAGAGTTTGCATGGGACTCCTTCGGCTACTCTTCTGTCCAAGTGCACTCGACCAGAAGTCTGCTAGGACCTGTGACTTCATTGCTGACCTAGGTCAAAATGACAGGTCAAATTCTCCCAACTTGAGCGCACACTTCGCCAGTCAGTCAGAAGTATTAGGATGAGACAGGATTGCCTTAAGTGGTTGGTCTATGATCACCACTATCGGGTGAGCTTGAAAATAGGGCCTGAAGCACTGGGCGGAAATGATCAATGCAAAGATAATCTTCTTAACTTTTGAATATCTAGTCTCTGCATCATGGAGCACCTTGCTAGTGTAATACACTGGCTTTTGTGTCCCATCAGCATCCATGCGAACAAGCACAGAGCTGACAGCTTCGGAAGAGGCCGCGAGGTACAGAAGGAGCTCTTTGCCACCCCTCGATTTAGATAACAGTGGCGGGGTGGATAGGAACTCTTTTAATCCCTCGAAAGCCTCTTGGCACTCTCGTCCATTCGAAGCCGTTGACTTTGCACAGTGCCTTAAAGAAAGGTAGGCATCTCTCTGCGGACTTGAACAAAAAATGGCTCAAGGCCGCCACCCTTCCAGTCAAGCGCTGCACTTCCTTCTTGTTAGTCGGAGACCTCATGTCTAAGATGGCTCAAATTTTATCAGGGTTCGCCTCGATCCCATGTTGCATCACCATAAAACCCAAGAACTTACCTGTTGTCACCCCAAAGGCACACTTATGGGGGTTTAGCCTCATCCGATATCGACAAAGATTGCTGAAGGTCTCCGCCAGGTCGGCAATGTGGTCGGTGGTATGGACACTTTTAGTCAGCATGTTGTCCATGTACACCTCCAAATTGCGCCTGATCTGATCTTTAAAGATTTTATTCATTAGCCTCTGGTAAGTGGCCCCTGTGTTCTTTAGTCCGAACAGCATCACCTTGTAACAGTATATCCCTTTCTCGGTCACAAACGAAGTAGCTTCCTTGTCCGCTGGGGCCATCTTAATTTGGTTGTATCCGGAGAAGGCGTCCATGAAGCTAAGGGTCTCGTGACCGGATGTAGCATCTACGAGCTGATCAATCCGAGGCAAGGGGAAGCTGTCCTTGGGGCATGCTTTGTTGAGGTCAGTGAAATCTATGCATATCCTTCAGTTCCCGTTAGCCTTACAGACCATCACAATGTTAGCTAGCCAGTTGGGGTAATGGACTTCCCGAATGTGGTTTGCAGCCTCCAGCTTGCGGATCTCTTCATCAATGGCCTTTTGTCGTCTGGGCGAAGCTTCTCTTCTTCTGCCAGACTGGCCGACATCCTGGCTTGATGTTAAGCCGATGAGTAATTATTTCCTCGGGGATGCCTGGCATGTCGGATGATGACCATGCAAAGATATCGGAGTTGGCACGCAGGAAAGCAAGGAACTGATCGCGCACCTCCTTCGGAAGTAGTGCTCCAACCTGGATGGTTCTCGTTGGATCCTCCCCCAATGGGAAGGTCAGCAGGTGCTCGGCTGGCTCCCCCCTCCTCTCCAAGTCTCGGGGGTCGAGCGGCTCGAGCGCTTTTGCCAACACTACCCCTTGTGGACTGGGGGCTAAGTGGTAGCAGAGCAATAATGGGCTCTGTTCTCCCCTTATCTCTCCAACTCCTTCATCGATGGAAAACTTTACCAGTAATCTTTTGGTGGAGATAACAGCATCCAGCAGGTTTAAACCAGGTCTCCCCAAGATAGCATTGTAAGCCAGAGGGACCTGGACTACCAGGAAGTTCATAAGAACTGTGCTTTGATGCGGTGGAGTCCCGGCTGTGATAGGGAGGGTGACTTCTCCCTCGACCCTTATGGAGTCTCCAGTAAAACTCATCAAGGGGGTGGTGACGGGCCGGAGGGAACTTCTAGGCAAATTCATCCGAACAAAAGCATCGTAACTCAAAATATCGACAGAACTTCCACTATCAACTAAAATTCTCTTTACAAGATGCTTTGCGATCATCATAGACATGATGACACTATCATCATGCTTATTTACTATCCCTTCTAAATCCTTTTAGAGAAGAAAATTACAGGATCTACTCCCTCCTCACGTTGTCTTTTAGAATTGCTACCTATCCCCCAGGAGATCATAGCCACCATCTTCTCCGTTGGGGCATTGTCCATGCCAATCTGAGGTGCAGGAGGTGCCGACGGGCCCGGGGCAGCATGGTTTTCTCTTTGGACGAATTGCCTAAGTGACCTTGCTAAACGAGTTCTTCGATAGCCCTCTTCAACAAGCGACAGTCTTCGGTGTCATGGCCATAGTCCCTATGGTATCGGCAATATAGGTCTTTACTGCAGGGAACTCCTAGCCTCATTGGAGGTGGACGTTAGAGGTAGGGCTCTTCCTCAATTTCTAATAGAATGTGGAAAATCAGGGCAAGTAGTGGAGTGAAGTTTCCTTGGGAACCAAGGTCTGAGGCGGTTGTCTGATCGACGAGGCGGTTCTGGCTTCCTGGACCGCACCCCAGCGGGTTTCAAAGGTGCCGGCTTCTTATCGGATCCTTTGTCAACCTCCCTCTTGGAGGAGTCTACTTCGTCGACACGAATGTACTTCTGTGCCTGGCTCAGCAGTTCGGCATAAGAGCTGGGAGGCTTTTTATCCAGGGAGTAAGCAAATCTGGAAGGGCGGAGTCCCCGCTTCAGCACCAGAGTGGCCACGGAATCTTTCAGATTATAGACCTCGAGTGCAGCCTCCTTGAATCGAGCCACAAAGTCCTTCAAGGTTTCATCGCTCCTCTGTTGGACGGTGAACAGACTATCGGCCACTCGTGGAATCTTTCGGCATGCATCGAAGTGGGCAAAGAAAGATCGCTCGAGTTGCCTGAAGGAGTTGATACTTCGTGGCAGCTAATGAGAGTACCATTCACGTGCGGCCTTCCGAAGTGTAGCCAGGAAGGCGACACAAAGAAGAGAATCTGTAGTCCTCTGGACTTGCATGAGGACCTTGTAGCTTTCCAGGTGGTCCAGGGGGTCTGCAGTACCATCTTACGGGTCAAGCTAGGGTAGACAAAACCGGGGCAGAACCAAATCCTCCATGATACGGCGTGAAAGCGGAGGGCGGTGGTCATAGTCCATCCCATGGGGGTTGGTGATTCTGCGGCTAAACTCTTCAACCGCTGATGGTATTCGTCCAACCATTGCTCGGCCCGGCGAGCGGTCTTCCTGTTGGTGTCTTCCTTTGAGGATTTGGAAGATGAGCAGGGAGACGGCTGCCGGTGCAGGGAATGCACCATGCTTAGGCTCCTTCTCACCACGCCGCTTGGAAAGGCGATCAGAATGATGGGAAGGAGACCATTGCCGCTTGGAGGTTTCCTGACGATGAGACTTCGGGGACACGCAGTGGGAGGCCTCCGGAGGAGTCTTGCCGCGATGAAGGTTGGAGGCCTCCGAAGGGGTCCTGCCATGACGAGACTTGCTGGCTCCCTGACCCTCCACATGAGGCAGAAAGTGTTGGGGCGGCAATGGTGTGGCAGCAGAGCACTGCTCCTGTAGTCCCCGCACCACTACCATCAGGTCCTGAACCTGCTGGGTCAAAGCATCGAGTCGATCAGCTTGGTTGGATTGCGGCTGTATGGAAGGCGGAATAGGGAGGTTGGCCTCCGACTGCTCAGCCCGCAGGAGGCGTCCGCCAGCTTGGCTGGTGGAAGCCTCCTGCACTCGTGTAATCGCCATCTTCTTCCTTGCAGAGGTGGTGGGGTCGCAGATATGCAAAAATGAACGTTTGCATGTGGCCCCCTTCCTAGCGCGCCAATCTATTGCTGCCAGATCACTTTTAAAGAATACAGGGTGAGAGATGGTCTGTGTAGACTTCTGAGTGATGACAATCGCCTCCTTTTGACTGGAAACCTGCAAGGAAAGTCCCGGACCGGTGATTCCGGTAGGGACCCTCTGATGCTCAAGTTAGTGATTTGAAGAACAGGAGTTAGGATCAGAGAAAAGAGAGAGATCCCCCCTCATTGTGAGTTTGGGGCTTTATATACCTATTTAGGGGTCCCTCTTACCTTTTGTGGATAACAATGAAATCCGATCAATCCGATCTTCCATTAAGATTGGCTCCACAGGCATGCGCACTGCTGTTAAACCTGTACCATGAATATCGGCAACTGCTCACAGTATCTGCAACTACCCGTGATTCTAACAAAAATGGGTGAGCAGGCTACGCGGTAGTTCCTGTGGTGTTTCAAATTACTCTGCTCAAAGTTCGGAGTGGATTTCATGACTGGAACTATGTACCGATAGCGTGCGAGGCAAGATTGAGGCCAAAGCCGAAGCCAGGGCCGAGTTCGAGGCCGAGGATGAGCCGAGGTCGTGCCGAACTCGAGGCTGAGGCCGAGCCGAGGCCGAGCCGAATCCGAGGCCGAGGTCGAAGCTGAGGTCGAGGCCAAGGCCAAGGATGAGTCGAGGTAGTGCTGAGCTTGAGGCCGAGGCCGAGCCGAATCTGAGGCCGAGGCTGAACTGAATCCGAGGTCGAGGCCAAGGCCGAGGATGAGCCGAGGTTGTGCTGAGCTCGAGGCCGAGGCCGAGCCGAATCTGAGGCCGAGGCCGAAGCTGAGGTCGAGCCGAATCCGAGGCCGAGGCTGAGGATGAGCCGAGGTCGTGCTGAGCTCGAGGCCGAGGCCGAGCCAAGGCCGACCGAATCCAAGGTCAAGCCAAATCCGAGGCCGAAGCCGAGACTAGCTGAAATCATTACTCCTGCTCAAAAAATCGTACGGGCTGTTACCGTACCACTTGGGGACGTGATTAGCCACATCAATATATATTAATTATATAAACTTCTATGCAGAGTCAATGCCATTTGTATCATTAATAATCGATTCAACATCCAATGCTGTATCTGATTCTGATTCAAATTCATCTTCGTCGTCTCCTAATATTAACATCCTCAATTTCTTGGATACCATTAGTCAGGTCTCTAAGTGATGTTTTAAGAGCACTTGTGTCATTCTCAATTGCATGTGTTTCAGTCTCATCCTCTTGAAATGCAGGAGAGTCAAGGGACTGGCTTAAAGAGCTCTTAGCAAGTATGATAGTCGATCGTGGCATGATTTTAGAGACAGCCCACCAATCTCATCTGTTGTTGCACAAGCATGGATATTCGCAGTAATATACTTGCGCTTGTGACGCTATAATAAATGGTTCATATTTTTGCAATCCTCATTTATGGTTCACTTCAACTAAATTATATTCATTATGAACCCTTGTGCCCACGTTTATGATCAGATTAAACCATTGGTAATGAAACAAGACCGTGCATTTGATAGGCCAACCTGGATATTCAACTTCGACCACCTTCACCAACTTTCCATAATAATCCTATATATTTGCTTCAATACTTTTTCCTTTAATGCATATGCTTCAATTTTGCGCTCCTCTTGAAGAACCTAATTGTTCAATTTGAAACTTGTAGCCATTCACAAAATAGTCAGTGTAGGTATTTACGGTTCTTAGTGGCCATTGTACTAGACATTTAATAAAAATATTGTCAATAATAGACCATGAACCATTAACCTATAAGGAATAAGGTATTCACAACAAATTCATAAATATGAGGCATTATTTTGGTACAGACGGGTGAAAATAGGAGGCATTATTAGTATTGAACAATTGATAATACTTACAAATTCATTGAACCAATACACAAACTCTGTTTTTAACTTCTGGCCAACGATAGTTTTATGGATGTTGGGATACATCTATCGTTGCCTATCATAATACATCTTTTATAAAAAAAAAAAGCTATTGTTAGCAAATAAATAGTTCGATGTATGTTATTGAAAAAAAAGAAAATCTAATTAAAGCAACAATATGAATAAAGCAAGATAATAGTTAGAACATACTATGTTCTTAATTTTTTAATGATATGTTTGTAATTAGTTTATTTACTGAATGTGAACTTATTAAATTATTTTTATTTTTTAAAGTCTAAAAAAATGAAGAGGAACATGGGTACAACGAAGCACTTATGAGCTTATCTTAGACATCGTTTATATTTTCTAGTCTTACTTATAAGTTTAGGTAAATTTTAAATTTTATTAAATTTTTATATAAATTTAGTGTTAGATCGAGCTAGTTGGGATGGATCCGACCAAATTGGGGGTCAATTGATCCAATTGGGTTGGATAGATCGAGCCCAATTGGGGTCAATCGATTCCATTAAGCCTCTATTGGGAAGGTCTAGACCAATTGAGAGATGGTTTGTCTCCAATTGAGGGTTAATTTTTTTTTTTTTTTGATACAGTCGGGTGATCACACCAATTTAAGGTGACTCAAGCCTAATCTATCAGAATACAAAAGTTGGGTAAGGATAGGAGGACAACGGTCGCCGAGCTGCCAACGCTAAAATCCAGAATGGTCGGCCATCCTAGCGGCAATCCAATCAGCCGCAGAATTGGCTTTCCTATATGTATGACAGATCTGGATGCTATAAACCCCATAGAGGAGAGATCAAATATCTAAGATCAAAGGGTTGGTTGGCAATTGGTTACAATGATCCTGACAAAGCCACCGAATCACGGTGAGGGCATCCCCCTCAAGGATAATACGACGGGTGCCGAGACTGCGAATAGCACAGGAAACCCCCGCCCAAGCAGCGTAAAGCTCCGCAAGCGGCATAGAGGAATCCAGGAGACTAAATCCATCGACAGACAGCATAGCTCCATCAGATCTCCGAATGACATAACCTAATCCGTAGATCTACCACGAACACTCCCATCAAAATTGATTTGACAAACCCTGAAGGAGGGGGTTCCCAAGAAATAAAGACCGTACGTCGGTGCGTTGCCGGGGCAGCAGGGAACCCCAAGGATCAGGGCTATCACAATAACGAGCCAAACGCTGGGAAATGTACTAAGTAGATAAGGACAATTGAGGGTTAATTGATTGGATTGAAAATGCATCCAACTCAATTAAGGGTCAATTAATTCAATTAAGGGATGATTCATATACAATTAGAGGTCAATCAGTCTATTTGGGGTTAATTAGTCCTTTTGGGATGGTTCGTGTCCAATTAACGGTTATTAGGTGGTTACGGAAGGAGGATGTTCCTGCTGCCCCCCACAATTCGATTCTTCGGGACACCTGGTCTATTCTTTAGAAAATGGTTTCAGCCCAGATATGTTATATTTTCCGTGAAGCCAACTCGGCAATTGACTGGGTGGCAGCTCCTGTTGCTCAGCACTCTGGACATTGGCTATGGATGCTGGGTGATCTATGTCCTCCCGTTTTGATGCAAATTTTGTATTCTAATGTATCTGAACTAATTCATACAAGACTTGTTTGATGGCCGTGCACTCAAAAAAAAAAAAAAAAAAGGGACTAGAGGATTGACCTAGAAATGGATTCAGCCCAATAGGAGTCAATTGATCCAATTAGGAGATGGTTCATCTCTAATTAGGGTTAATTGATTGAATTATGAATGGGTTCAGCCCAATTGAGGAATAGTTTAAGTCTTTAGAGGTCAATAAATCTAATTGGGAATAGGTTCAACTGGTATAGTTAAGAGGATGATTCGTGTCTAACTGGGATGAATCAAACAAATTAGGAATAAGCCAGCTCAATTAAGGGTCAATTGGTCTAATTAGAGGATGATTTGTATTCAATTAAAGGTTAACAATAACGACAACAAAGATGTAGTTCAAACTAGTTAGGGTCAAACACATGAATCCTTTTTTTTTTTTTTTCATTCAGATTTATTGGTTTTATATCCAATTGGAGGTCAATCGATTGGATTGGAAATTTGTTCAGCTGAATTAGGGTCAATTGGTCCAATTGGGGATGGTTCATCCTCCAATTGGACATATTGTCTCTAATTAGGTGGGAGCCATACCTAATTAGATTGATTAACCTCCAATTGGACACCAACCATCCTTTAATTGGATGAATTGACTCCCAATTGAACCGGACTCATCCCCTAATTGGACTAATTGACTCCCAATTAGACATAAATCATCCTCTAATTAAGCTAGCCCCATCCTTTTAATTGGACTAATTTATAACCCTTAATTGGATTAGACCCATTCCTAATTAGGGGTCAGTTAGACCAATGAACCACCAATTTGGTTGGACATCTAGTCTAGTTGATTGAGCTTAACTAGGGTCGAACCTCTTCCAATTAGGAGTCAATTGGATTGATTGGAACTAATCCAATTAGGATTGTCTTCGATCCAATTAAGGGATGATTCGTGTCCCATTAGTCATCAATTGGTTTGGTGTCCAATTAGAGGTCAATTGATTCAATTGAATCGGTTGACCTGCAATTCAACTAATTGATTCCTTATTTGGTAAGACATATTCCTAATTAGATTGGACCCATTCCCAATTGAAGGTCAATTGGACCGATTGATCCCTAATTTGGTTGGATCCATTCCAATCAGCTTGACCTAAGACCAAATTTATAACAATTTTACTTAATATAAAATTAATGTCAATATGTGTAGTTAATATATTTAATTAATAGTTAATTTAAAATTATGAAAAAAATTATAATAACAAGTACTTAATTTTAACTATTTGAATATGAAACTACTATTTTTCGCTGATACAATATTTACTTAATATGCTTATTTGCCTTTCCAAGTCTAAAATTATTTTATATAATATAAAATTATGAAAAATATATTTTATATTGTATATTATAATTTTTATTCTACCATATAAATTAACTAATTTATAATAACTTAAAATTAAATCAATATTTTAATATAAAACGATAAAGTTTTTACATAAATCCCATGAAGTTTATCCCAGGATTAAAAAAATTGCCAACAGGCCACATTAGTCGGCCTTTCCCATTCTTTACAATTATATTATATGTAATATTAAACTGTGCTCCTTGTGGAAAAAGAAAAGAAAATTCACAATGGAAATTAGCGTTGAGTAGGAAAAATAAAAAAAAATCATGTGGAGGCGGACTTGAACTGCGATTCCGTTTCGCACCGGACCTTTACGGTGCTCATTGAGATAGAGTAGCACAGCGCGGGAAGGGAGTGCACGGAGGAGCTGGCGGATGTGCGGAAAATCGGAGAGACGTGAGCAAGGCTTGAGCGGGAAGGATCGCTGGTCGGAAGGGGAGGAACCTTGGCGGTTTAGCGGCCGTGCATAGGACGGTACGGCTCAGATTTATCATGCCAAAAAAATTTAGCATGGTCAGTGACCCATCAAGAAATGAGTCATGGACCATTTTCGGCACGTACGACCGAGCAGGATCGTGCCAAAACGGCTCTTCTGGGCCATTTTATGGGCCGTGTCATGCTAGCACGATCCTCCAGAATGACCCTTCTGGGCCGTGTCATGGCACGGCTGGTGCCTAGGCGTGCGCCTAGGCACCAGCCAGCTGATTAAAGCCATGATCCCGATCGGCGATGATGGATCCAACGATTGTGATCGATCCGATCGGAGACGATCCGACGGTTGCGATCGATCCATGCCATGATCCCGATCGGCGATGATCGATCCGACGGTTGCGATCAATCCGATCAGAGATGATCCGACGGTTGCGATCAATCCAAGCCATGATCCCGATCGGGGATGATCGATCTAATAGTTGCGACCCATCTGATCGGCGATGATCCGATGGTTACGATAGATCCAAGCCATGATCCCGATCGACGATGATCGATCGGACCGTTGCGATCAATCCGATCGGAGACGATCCGACGGTTGCGATCGATCCAAGCCATGATCCCGATCGGCAATGATCGATCAAACAGTTGCGATCCATCCGATCAGAGACGATTCGACGGTTGCAATCGATCCAAGCCATGATCCCGATCGGCGATGATCGATCGGACAGTTGCGATCAATCTGATCGGAGATGATTCGATGGTTGTGATTGATCCAAGCCATGATCCCGATCGGTGATGATCGATCCGATAGTTGCGATCCATCTGATCGGTGATGATCCAACGGTTGCGATCGATCCAAGCTATGATCCCTATCGGTGATGATCGATCGGACCGTTGCGATCGATCCGATCGGAGATGATCCGACGGTTGCGATTGATCCAAACCATGATCCTGATCGGGGATAATCGATCCGATAGTTGTGATCCATCCGATCGGCGATGATTCGACGGTTGCGATCGATCCAAGCCATGATCCCGATCAATGATGATCGATTGGACGTTGCGATCAATCCGATTAGAGATGATCCGATAGTTGCGATCGATCCAAGCCGTGATCCCGAACAGGGATGATCGATCCGATAGTTGCGATCCATCCGATCGGCGATGATCCGACGGTTGCGATCTTTCTATTTTTGCTCCTTACTTATTGTATTTTGTTTTGGAGGTCAGGCCTAGCCCCCTCCCTTTTGTACCATTTTGATTTTAAATCAATCTGATCGAAGACGATCTGATGGTTGCGATTGATCCAAGCCATGATCCCGATCGGCGATGATCGATCCAACGGTTGCGATCCATCCGATCGGCGATGATCCGATGGTTGCGATTGATCCAAGCCACGATCCAATCGACGATGATCGATCTGACGGTTGCGATCCATCCGATCGGTAATGATCTGATGGTTGCAATCGATCCAAGCCATGATCCTGATCGGTGATGATCGATCGGACTGTTGCGATCAATCCGATCGGAGATGATCCGACGATTGCGATCGATCCAAACCATGATCCTGATCGGGGATGATCGATCCGATAGTTAAGATCCATCCGATCGACGATGATCTGACGGTTGCGATCGATCCAAGCCATGATCCCGATCGACGATGATCGATCGGACCGTTGCAATCAATCCGATTGAAGACGATCCGACGGTTGCGATCGATCCAAGCCATGATCCTGATCGGGGATGATTGATCCGATAGTTGCGATCCATCCGATCGACGATGATCCGACGGTTGCAATCGATCCAAGCCATGATCCCGATTAATGATGATCGATCGGACCATTGTGATCAATCCGATCGGAGATGATCCGACGGTTGCGATCGATTCAAGCAATGATCCCGATCGAGGATGATTGATTCGATAGTTACGATCCATCCGATCGGCGATGATCCAACGGTTGCGATCGATCCAAGCCATGATCCCGATCGACGATGATCAATCGAACCATTGCGATCAATCCGATCGAAGACAATCCGATGGTTGCAATCGATCCAAGCCATGATCCCGATCGGGGATGATCGATCCGATAGTTGCGATCAATCTAATCGAAGACGATCCGACGGTTGCAGTCGATCCAAGCTATGATCCTGATCGGTGATGATCAATCCGACGGTTGCAATCCATTCGATTGGAGATGATCCGATGGTTGCGAACGATCCATGCCATGATCCGGATCGGCGATGATCGATCCGATGGTTGCGATCCATCCGATCGGTGATGATCCGACAGTTGCAATCTTTCTATTTTTCTCTTTACTTATTGTATTATGTTCTGGAGGTCAGCTAGCCTCCCTCCCTTCTGTACCATTTGATTTTAAATTAATAAACTGGTAGGGGTCTATGCCAAACCCCCCACCATTAAGGTAGCTTTATATTAATAAATTTCTTTATTCCTAATAAATTTTTAATTTATCAAAAAAATATTTTTTTACAATTTTTTTATTTGAGCTGTGTACGGGCCAGGCCCCAGGTGGGCCATGCCAGGCACGGCCCAGGCCTGGCATGGCCCACCTGGGCCGTGCCAGGCACGGCCTAGATAGGCTATGCCGGCCCAGGTGGGCCGTGCCAGCACGGCACAGCAGGCCGGTCCAGGCCCATCATGGGCCGTGCCGTGCTGGACCAACAAAAAAAATTTTGGTACTGTAGCAGTACCGGGCCGTGCTTGGTACGGTCCATCTGAGCTTGGACCGTGCCATGCCATGGGCGGTACGACCCAGTGCCCACCTCTAGCCAGAGAGGAGGATGCGGAGGGGCGATGGAAGGTGCACGAAACCGAAGATGAGAGCCGGACCCGGCCAAGAAGGTTGAAATTATTTTTGGAACTGTGGAATCCATTTTACCCTTGAGTTGCTGTGTAACTACCAAGGGTCTGTTTGGATGGAAGAGAATAGAGGGGAGGGAAAGGAAAGAAAGAGAAAGATTATAAGTTACTTTATTTGAAAGAAGATAAAAAAATAGGAATAATCGATTTTTCTTCTTAAAACCCTTGCCCCTCCTCCTTTTCGGTTCGCTCCTGTGCACCTATTCCCTTCAGTGGCCCCCTCCCTGGCTTCCCCTGCCTCCCCCATTCGTTTCGCAGCCTCCCCTTCCCCGTTCGCTTCTGTGCCCCATTCCCTCTAGCGCCCCTCTTTCACAGCTTCCCCCGCCTTCCTCATTCGCTTCGGCAGCTCCCTCCGGCTTCCCCCATCTGTTCGCTCCGACGGCTTTTTCGGCTTCCCCCCTTTCCTGTTCATTCCAGCGGCTCACCTTCGACATTGACTCCCCTTTTCCGCTCTCCTTCCCTTCCATTTGCTCCAACGGTCCTCCCGAGCTCCCCTCCTATTTGTTTTGGTGGCCCCCTCCCCTTCTCGAGCATCGACCTCCTTTTTCAACTTTCTCTTGCCCTGGTGCTCGAGGGGTCTGGATCAATCAAGCCAAGAAGAAAAGTCGATGCTGAAAAAGGGAAGCTGTCGGAGCGAACGCGGGTTGGGAGAGGAAGGGGCGCCAGAGCGAAAGTACAAGGGGATAAGAATTTAAGGATAGTTTAAAAAATAATTTTTTAAAAAAAATTAAAAAAAATTTAGGGGTATAGAAAGTATTTTTACTGTGTATTTAGAAGCTTTCGAGTTGCTGTTTTTTATTTATTTTTTTATTTTTGGTACAAACAGATGATTATACCATCCTAGGATAGGTTACACCCGACATATCAACATGCAATAACTGAGTAAGGATAATAGGGCAAGGATCACCCTGCTTCCAGCTCCAAACACCAGAATGAGAAGCCATACATCCTGCAATCCAATCAGCAACAACATTGGCCTCGCGGTAGATGTGCTGAATATGGACATGACGAGCTTTTGAGATAGTAGAGCGGATGTCATACATCAAGGGGATAGAAGGCAAAAGAGAATTGGGCTCTTGCTTGATCCACCGAACAACCGTAATAGAGTCACCTTCAATGATAATAGTTCGGACTCCCAGGGACCGAATGACATAAGAAATACCAATCCAAGCCGCATGCAGCTCGGCAAGAGGCACAGATAAGTCAAGTAAGCCAAGCCCTCCTGCCGCTAGCATCCTACCATCCATGCCACGAATGACAAAAGCTGCACCAGCACATCTGTCGCGGATACTCTCATCAAAGTTGATTTTAACAAACCCTAAAGGAGAGGGCTCACAGGAAATAAAAACTGTATGCCGATTCACTGTCAAAGCAGCAGGGGAGACCCAGAGGTCAGGGTTCGCAAATCAAGAGAACTATGATGAAGAGCATACTCAGCTGAAAGGAAGACAACCATCCTGACAACTCTGCCGGAGGGAACCATCATGTCAGAAAATAGGATCCGGTTCCGGAATAACCAGATCTGATACGCAATGTAAGCCCATAAAGGACCTTGCTGCTTCATCAGTCTCAAAAAAGATACGGTGGACATCAGTACCAAAGTCCCAAGGACAAGCCCCAGAGATCTGCCAAATCTGTCTTGCCCTAGCACAATGGAAGATAGCATGGTCAGACGGCTCCATCTCAAAGCCACATAACAGACATGTAGGTTGAATGCTCAAGCCTCGCCGAGAAAGAAGGGAGCACATAGGAAGAACATCCCATGTCAACTTCCATATAAACAGCCTCACTCTGGGGTGCACTAGAAAATGCCAAACCCAATCCAGATCCATGGGTTGCTGAGGAAGAGGACAGCAAATAGACAGGAGGTCCCTAAGAGGAGCCTGAGAGAAGCAATATCGCTTCCACACCCTAGTGTCAGAAGTGGCTCCCGGACAGAGAGGAATGGAGAGAATACGACGACAAAGCTCCTCCCCAAAAAAACTGGACACCCTCGAGAAGGACCAAGCAGGGCGATCTATGGAAAATAAATCACTGACCCGCATGCCATGAGGATGTCCGAGCTGATGAAGGCTGGCCACCGAGATAGGGGAAGATCCGCTATCCACGCATCCTGAGTAATATTCACCGAAGTCCCATTTCCAATCATCCAGGAGGTGAGGTTCATAATAGCTGGAGTATACCGACAAACCTCTTTACAAAAAAGGAGTGCCCATGAATAGACTGAGAAATAGAGGAAGGGTTCTAGTCACCATACTTGGCCCTCATGAAGGAGCTCCATAAACAATATGGATCAAGCAAAAATTAAAGGCATGCCTAGTCGTCAACGTCTCTCTCCTGTCAAAAAATGACTAGATGCCAAGCCTACCCTCAAAAATTGACAAAAGATAATGTCTTATAATAAGAGATAAAAACCGTGACCATCCTGCATAGATTAAGAGAAAATCCTAAAAGTATTACTCAATCTTTCTCAAACATGCCCGGGGATAGAAGTATAGTTGCTGTTCTTATAGTAATTATAAAAGTTGCATGAAATTGACCTTACTTTTTGCGTTATTTACGGCACCAACTTTTGGCGGTTTCTGGCTGCGCTAACGTAGACCGTTCCTTGTAATATGAGGTTGTTGATTTTATTATATTACTTTACTAAGGAACGCATTGGTTGGCGTGTACGTCAACGCGGGCGAGCTTCCAAGGTAGCGACGTCAACCCCGGCGAGCAGCCAAGGCAACTTAACCGGCGCCTCATCTTTCCTCGAAAAAACAAAATAAAATGATTGCTTCATCGGCCCCTCATCTCATCTTTCCTAAAAACAGAAAAATAAAAGACTGCTCCTCTCCATCTTCTATGTAGTCTATAGAGAGCACAAATTCACGTATGAAATTCTACATACAACCTATACTCGCTGCTACTAGCTCCAAGCCAGGGATTCCTTCTTGTTCGCTGTAGTTCTACAAGTTCTTGTTTCCATTGCCATCACCTCCGCCAGGATGGAAACTAGCCTGAAAGATTACGAGGTATAACCTTGCTATCAAACTAGCTATCTCCTTTCATATATGAGGTTTTTTATATACCAGTTCAGATTGTGGGGCTGCAGTACGAAAAGGACTAGCTGCCGAAGGAGGCACTCGAGAGAAGCGGGAACGGTTCTCATGGCGTTGATGAGGTAATTTAGTTTCTCGTCTCTAGCTCTCCTCCTGCTCTCTCTTTGGACTTGAGTTCTTCGGATAGCTGCAGGTGAGTACCAGCGCAGAGAACAACGACGAGAGAGCAGTGGCTGGGCAAAATATTGGGCAAATCCGCCGCCGGCTAGCGGCACAAAGGGATCTTGAGTCCAACGGCATGGTACCCATTTTAACTGGACCGCATGACGATGGAGAGAATTATTTTTGGAGGCCAGAACGCAGGGACCTTGATCCAACGGAAGACGCCTAGAGAACTATGTTTGGAGGAACAACGAAGGGACCTTGAATCCCACGGAGGCGTTCATGAGGTAATTTAGGTCTCACGTACGTTTGGACCCCTGCTCTCTCTTTGGACTTGAGTTCTTCGGATAGCTGCAGGTGATTGTCGGCGAAGAGGACAACGAGGAAGCAGTGGCTGACCAAATGTGGATATCCTGTATATTCAGGCATGTGAAATCTAAGATTTACATTCCTGATAATGTGATGCTAATATGAAATCATACAATGCATGAACCAAGTGCCTTCTTAGTATGTTTGTAGAGCATCATCTTTTAATAAATATTCCGGGTGCATGCATATACATGCATGCGTATGTTTGTTTGGTGTATGGGTATGTATGGGTGGGTGGGTGTGTGCATGCATGCATATGTGTATTCTAGCATGTTGTAGTTTGTATCTAAGCGCTGATCGAATACGATAAGAACCAAATTAATCATGGCTGATTTGGGATGGACTATTGGTAGGATAAGGTCTAGTTTGCTACTATCATAAATGGTTTCTTGGGTTATTAGGTGATAAATGGTATATTGGAAGCCTAGATATCAAAGTTTTTTAGTCTTGCTTAGTAGTAGCTTGGCAATAGTTTTTAAGCAAATGATCATTGGCATTATATGTGCATGTATAAGTGTGAAAGTATAGTTAAATACACTTACATTATTATTTAATAACAAAAATCATGTATTTGATATTAAAATGAAGTTTAACTCAATTCCATATTCAGTGCCTATCAAGTTCATAGGCGTTTAATAACAAACCAAGCTCATAAGCTCATAAAGGAACATGTGTGTGGGTTTGTGTGTACATTTATATGCATGCATGTAAGTGTGTATATGTGTAGCACCTCAATATAAATGTTTTCTTAAAGCATTATTAATTAGATACCATATTCTTGAACTCTCTCTCCCATAGACTTAGACGGAGTGATGGAAATCTTTGGAGACCTCTAAACCTCATTTCAAAAACTATATGCAATATTTCTTTCTACCAATTTTGATCTTGTCAATACAACTAAATTGGTGATTATGCTTGGTGTACATTCCACCATCTTCTTGCTTGTTGCCCGGTGGAACATAGATGGGTATTGTTTATACCTTACCTCAACTTGTGGCTTGAGGTGAGAGGGAAACATCTAAATAACTCATTCGCCTTGCTTCTTTGGTGTGATCTACACATAGAGGGAGGTGATTAGAGGGCAAAAATGCCTCTGATACTCAAGTCGGTCAAGATAAGAACATGGTGTGCCTCCGAGCTCCCTTGTGCAAGAGCTTCAAGGTTTAGTAAGATAAAGTGACCTCTTCTATCTTAAAGTAAAATTGAGAGAGATCCAAAGGGCTTGAAGCTCTTCACCTGAGTATTGATGATTGTATTTATCGTCTTGAGAAAGAGTGAAGGAAAGAGGGATCTGTGCCTAAGTGATCACTCAATGCTCCACACTCAATGCTCCACGTATGCTGTGCGTTGAGCAGATGATAGTATGGCTTGAGGATCAATGGGACTTCAGAGGTAGTTATAAAAGGTGTTGATTACTTTGGTAGGTCGGTTGCATTGGAGGAGGTTGAGCAAGTATCATCGTGAGTGACGGATGTTGTACCATATTAGAAGTCTCACTATGTCAATGGTCCAAGTCAAGTTACCCCACAACAATAACAATTTTCTCTAGAATGTTAAGACACTTTTGAATTATTTAGAATTTTTTCCATTTCATTCTCTAAATTGTAAAAAAAATTATTTGATTACAAGCATATTGCAACTATTCAAAAAATAATTGAAATTTTAGGTGCTGATGACTAGTTACTTGATTGCTTAGATAATTTGTTAGTTGTTATTTCCTTGTTCATGTTTTTATAAGAAATATTATTGTGGATATCAAATTTTTTGAATTTGTTTTTGAATGTTTCTTAATTTTTTTTTCCTATCTAGCCAAATTATAGCCTATTGTCCAACTTGCAACCATCCATGATGATGCTTTATAACAAGTTTTAAAAAAAATATAGGCAATTCTATATATGCTATTTTGATTCTAGCAATAGACAATGGTGATATAAGGCACCCGAATATCTGCATGTAGGGCATTTTTACATGTAATGTCATTAAAATATTGTATACCATGATGTCTTCTAGTTTTAGAGCTGAAAGGGAGTCTTGAGATTCTCAAATTAAGTTTTCACATTCAACCTTTGCTAAAGTAATATGGATTTTGTCATAAAAAGATTGGATTAAAGGTTCTTTGTATCTTTAGTTGATTGGCAGCCAGATACCTTTTTTGTTAGATTGAAGTTTGGTTTTTTTTGGTAGAGAAAAGTTTGCGCTTACCCATCTAAAGTTAGATTGCTACAGATACTTGGGATTATAATGAGAAAAAAACCAATTTTTATTTTTTTCTATTACATTCAAGTTGAATTTTTATCTAACATTTCCACCAACTTATATCATCTTATTGATGCTCTATTATTATTGTTCTTTTTATTTTATTACTAGTCTGAAACTAAAGCCACCTTTTTCTCTTGAAAGGATGGATCAAATGGTCATAGAGAAGAGAGATAGAGACTTGGAACTAGAAGAAGAAGAGAGAAAGAGTGTCTTAAAATTTTCTTACTTCTCAACCAGCATAGCTAGTGCTGGAATCATAGGTATTCTTGCTGGATTCAAGGGTGATCAAACAAGATAGGCCCACAGTGTCCACCTCAAGATTTGTTACTCCTTCCTAGTGGCTACATTTGCATCTGGGGCCAGCATGATTCTACTTGAACGCCTGCTGCGCATTGGTGTTTCTATCCGCATTATCAAATATCTCAAGTATGCATCCTTTGGGTTTCTAGCCTTGTCAATATTTAATGCTTTCATTCTCTTCTTGAAGAGCTAAGCTCTTTCTGCCTTTGTTCCAATGGTAGTTCAGTTATAGAGGCATTTATTGTGGCCTTTTGCCATGGCAAATTTTTATCAAGTCATCATGAGAGTAACAGTGGCTTCTAGTGGAGTTTCAATAAATGATCCTAATCTATTGATGATCATCTCATGATGAAGGGCCGGAGTCTCTTAATTTTAGCTTTCATAACCATATAGATGCACATATTAATATATAGCTCAAGGATCCATGGAATAATCTATTCAAAGCATCAAAATATAATGTATTATGTTTGTAGTATTTGTTTATACCTGTATTGGCTAGGAATATAATCTGATTTGAGCTAGATTTCACTAACATAAAAGAAAAATTTTTATCCTCCTCTAATTAGGAGAGAAATATAATTCAAATAAAAAGTAGCCTCTATAATATCTTAGAGTATTTATACCTTCTCTTATTTTGTCAAGAAGGCTTAAGTTAGAAGTATGACTTCTTTTTAGTTTGAGCTAGGAGTAAGCCTGTTCATTATTTTGAATTAAGAGTAAGGCTTCTTTTTTATTTGATTAAAGAGTATGGCTTCTTTTAGCTTGAATCAGGCTAGAATTAGGAGCAAGACTCCTCTTTGAGTCAAGTTGGGCTTGAATTGGAAGCAGGCTCTTCTTTAGTTCAAGTGAGGCTTGAATTAGAAGCATGACTCTTCTTTAGCTTGACTTAGCTCAATCCGAGAGCATGCTGTTCTTTGGCTCGACCTAGGAGTAGGGCTCCTTCTGGCTTGATTTGGAAGTAGGACTCCTCGTTGAACTTAACTCAGACTCCATCTAATTTAATCTTAAAGCATAACTCCCTTCTAGCTTGATTTAGGAGTAAGACTCCCTTTGAGTTTGATCTAGGAAAAGGGCTTTTCTTTAGTAGGATCCCTTTTTAGCTCGATCTAGGAGTAGAGCTTTCCTTTGGCTTAATTTAGGAGTGGATTTTTCTTTTGACTTGGACTTCATTTGATAGCAGGGCTTCTCTTTGAACTTGCTCAATCTTGATCTTATAACAAGGCTTCCATCTATATATATTTGAGTTAAGCTTGGACTAGGAGTAAAGCTTCCTTTTAGACCTATTTAGGCTTGGTCTAGAATAGGGCTCTCTTTTGGGCTAAATTAGGAGTAGGGCTTTCTTTTAGGTTGGCTTAGGTTTGATCTAGAAGCAAGGTTTCCCTTCGGACCAGCATAGGCTCGATTTAATAGTAGGGCTCTCTTTTAGGCATGTAGGATTGGATCTAGAAGTAGGTCTCCCATTTGAACTAGCATAGACTCAATCTAGGAGCAAGGCTCCTCTCTAGGCTAGCTTGACCTTAATCTGAGAGTAAGGCCCTCCTTTAAGTTAGCTTGATGTTGATCGAAGTGCAAGGCTTTCCTCTAGGTTGGCTTGACATTGATTTTAGGTGCACAGCTCCTCTCTAAGTTGGCTTAACCTTGATTTCGAAGCAGGGCTCCTCTTTGAGTAAAGTAGGGCTTGAAACGAAAACGTTAAGGTCATCATTTAGCTAATCTGAGGTTCCTGAAGATAGATCAACAACACTTCATTTAGTTGATCTAAGATCCTTTTTTTTTTTCTTTTTTTTTTTCTCTCTCTCTTTGGCTCTTCCCCCTATCACATCAAACACCTTCCTTATCATTTTCATTGAAACCCTCTCTTGCTCTAAAGCAAGCTTTCGAAGGTGGAGAAAGAGGCAGATGTTAACGAAGTAGGAAGCCTTGGGGTCACCATAGCCATCGAAAATGCCAACAAAGGTGGTAGAGAGGGAGGTGAAGACCTAACTTTGGTCCTATCTTCAGGCCACCAGAGGCATAAGGCTTGACGTCCAACTATCAAAGTAGCCAATCTCCATCATTGGTGGCACCAGGCCACCAAAAACACAGCTCAAGTATGCTTGCATCACTAGATTCTTCACCAGTCGAGGCGACGATACTCAAAATGGCAAAGAGTATAGAGAATGCTTTAGAAAACAAGGGACAACAATGTGCAAAGACTTCGTGCATTGCCTAGAATCCAATCCGAATTGTGTGATGCGAGACTAAGCTTTTTTGCTATGCTCTCTTATACAAATCCCTATTTCACCATGATTTAAGATTGCTGAAGAGTTTTGATTTTTTCTTTTTGGTATGCAATTTTTTTTATGGCTTATGCATATATCCTTGTTTGAACTTATGCGTATCTTCTTTGTTTAGTCATGATTTAGGGGTCTTCTTTAAAGGGGATTCATTCAAATTTGAATTTGAGGGTTCTTAAAAATGCTAAAATAATTAGTTAAAAGTAGGGTTTGAATTCACACTCTTTTGGACCAAAACTTTAATTTAGTATCCTAAACTAACTCAACCATCTAAATTGGATGTCAAAGCTTTATTTTCCTTTGATCATATGTTATGTCCTAAATTAGGTATTCAAGATCTCAGTTTATATGTGGCTTAAACTCATGCAAATCAAATTTGATCTACTCAACAATAATCTAATGAGGTCTAGTTCTGTAGGATTAGGTTGGGCACCTAAACCATGCTATCAGAATTAACTTGAATATAAAGGAATTAGATCCTATCAATGGAATAGGATTGAGATCTAAGCCGTGTGGTTGAGATCAACTCAACTCAACTCATCTAAGCCTTTTTTCAACTACATGGGGTTGGCTTTTTAGAGGATCTGACAGAGTTTTATGCTAGCTGTCAGCTACCTAACACAATTCTTCTTCTTTACCTGGATTTGGAATCGGCCTTGGCAGAGCTAGAATATTATATTTGACACAATCATTAGTAATTAGGCTTGTTGGCTGAGTCCAAAGATTAAATTTGACCCAATTATTTATAATCGAGCATACTAATAATCACCCTAAAATTTGAATTGATTCAATTGGTATCAATAGAGCATACCAATAGAGCCAAGTGTTAGATTTGGTCCCATTATGATGATTTTAACCCATTTAGTGGTTGGATAATGATAACAATAATACATACATCATTGATATGAAATATTGCATTTAGCTCTCAATTGAACCCAATTGATGAATTTGATATGATTCATGTCAATTAGAACTTAATTGATGCTAAAGGTGGCGTAACTTATACCAGCTACTCAAACTTATATATTAATTTTGATCGAACGTGCAGCTGGATGAACTAAATGGTTAAATTAGTGTACTAGATTAGACTCATTGTCTGGACTCAACTCAACTCATCTAAGCCTTTTCCCAACTACATGGGATCGGCTATATGAATCTACTTTCTTCTTTAGTAGATTCATATTTTAAGGGATTTGACATAGTTTTATGCTAGCTGTCAACTACCTAATACAACCCTCCTCCTTTACCTGAGCTTGGGACCAGCCTTAGCGGAGTTACTCATTGTCTGGACTGCAAGCCCTAATTAAATTTTTTTTTTTTGGGTTAGTGCCCTAATCAACCTATTTGGTAGTTTTCTCAAAGATGTCTTACTCGATACTCAAATCATAGGTTCTACTTGTCTTTTTTTGTCATTGACCAAATATAGAAATTTTAGATTTTGGCTCTAATTAACTCATTTTATAAGTGATGTATCCTTCTTCACTATGGCTTCATGATGTTTTAATGTGATGACTCAAATCAACTCAAACATGCTCGAGCTGAGCTAAGGAAAATGGGAGCCTATTGATAGATCAAACCTTATCAAGCTCAAAATGGAGTTCTACTCATAGATTAAACCAAAAAGGAGCCTTGCTCTCATATCCAGTTTGATCAAGCCAAAGAAGAGTCGTACTCTCAGATCGAGTTTGGTCTAGTTTAAAGGAAAGCCCTGATCTTGGATTAAAGTAAAGAAAGCTTTGCTCATAAATCGAGCTTGAGCTAACTCAAAGGAGAGTTTTGCTCTTAAATTAAGCCTAATCGAGCTAAAAAGGAGTTATGCATCTGGATCAAGCCTAAGCTAGCTGAAAGGGAAGCCTTGCTCCCAAATCAAGTAAAAGGAAAGCCTTGCACATAGATTGAACTTAAGTTAACTCAAAAGAAAACTGCTTTTATAGATCAAATCAAAGGGGAGCTGTGCTCACAGATCAAGCTTCATCAAACCAAATGAGAGTCATACTTCCAAATTAAGCCCAAGCTAGCTCGAAGAGAAGCCCTATTCTCATATCGAGCTTGAGCTTTCTCAAAGGGAAGTCCTATTATTAGATCAAGTAGAAGGAGAGTCTTTCTCTTAGATCAAGCCTGATTGAACCAAAAGGGAGTCATACTTTCATATTAAGACCAAGCCAATTGAAAGGGGAGCCCTTTCCTAAATCAAATCAAATGAAAGTCGTACTCCCAAATCAAGTTTGAGTTAGCTCAAAGGAGAACTTTATTCCTAGATCAAGTCAAAAGGGAGCCTTGCTCCTAGATCAAGCTTTGATCGAACCAAAGGGGCATTGTACATTCGAATTGGTCTCAAGCCAACTCAAAGAGAAACCTTGCTTTCAAATCGAGTCAAAAGGGGGCTTTGGTTTTTGTTGGCCCAGATGGCAACCCAAGAGGGGGGGGAGGGGTGAATTGGGTTCTTAAGATTTTAACCTTTTGAAACTATGTGCTTTGAATTAAAAGAGATTAAGTGCAAGATGAATGCTAAGCACAAATAAAGAGATAGAGTGAGAGAGTCAAAACACGACAAACAAAAGATTTTATAGTGGTTCAGTGTATCCAACACCTACATCCACTCCCAAGTATCACTTGGGTCCACACTATAATCTACTTGATTACAGCTGAGTTGTTTTACAAGCTCACAACTCAAAACTTATTGTTTCCCCCGGGATCACAACGAACCCAGCTGGTTTTTCGGGCTTACCAGCACACAACCCAACCACAAGCTATCCTTAGCTTGTACCGAGGTATACTACCTCCACTAATTTAATCCCCTAATTGAATCAGCAAACACAAATGGAAAATAGAGTTTAGAGTACAAAATAGCTCCTTTAAATGAGCAAATATGTAAATAAATAAGCAAGGTAAGAGAAGCCTGATTGAAGCTCTTTGAATGTATGCTTTTCTTCTTTTCCTCTTCTCCTTTGAAAGATTGAATCAGGGCCTCAGCTCAGATTCTTCACTGAAATTTGTAGTTGAGAAGTTGAGGATTTGGGGCTTTTTCTTTCTCTCTTCAAATGTTGGAAATAATCTTGATTTGAACTTGAGAAGCTTGTGGATTTCTCTTTGAGCTTTCTGAGGATGATGGATTTGAGCTCTAAGCCTTTCCTCTTGATTTCTCTTTCTTTTTCACAGAGTATTTTTCTTGATTTTTCTTCTTTTTTTGTATGTGCTCTCTCTTCAAATAAACAATTTTTTCCTTTATATAGATCTCTTAATTCAGGTTTAGGTAGAAAAAATAGCCGTTGTGAGATGTATAGATTCTTCTACACACAAAGAAAATAGCTGTTAGAGGTTAGGTGAAAAGAAATCTTACCGTTGAAGTCCGTTCTGACAGATAAAAAATTCGTTTCTAACAGGTTGGAGTCGGCTCCAACTTTTAGGTGTCGGCTCCAAGTTGGGTGTTCAAAAATAGTAAAGAAAAAGTTGTTGGGGAGTCGGCTCCGAGAAAGGTAAGTGTCGGCTCGTCGCTTTCGGGAGTCAGCTCTAGAAACTGTAAGTGTCGGCTCCAGAAAAGTCCATAAAATACGCTCTATGTTCTCAGGTTAGAGTCGGCTCCAAAAACTCAATTGTCGGCTCCCGAAATCTCAGGTGTCGGCTTCCGAATTCTAGGTGTCGGCTCCAAAACTGAAACAGAATGCACTTCTCTGTATCTCAGGTTGGAGTTGGCTCCGAAACCCTGGGTGTCGACTCCAGACCGTGCCAAAATCCAGAAACCTTCTGATACGCCTTGGGGTCGGCTCCTGACTATTTGGGTGTCGACTCCAAGCTCTGAACTTTGAAAAGTTCTTTTAAAACATTGATTCAAAACATGTTTCTTTATTCTTTTTGATTGATCAAACATTTTTAATCCTGAAACACTTGTTAAATCTATTAGAACAAAATGAATATACTCATGTCTTTTATTAATCATCAAAATCAATAATTGGGTCAACAATCTTCCCCTTTTTTATGATTATAAAAACATTGAGTATATGCATGATTAAACAATAAGATTTTCAAATCAAATTTCTTAAATATTTATTCCTCACAGGTAAGCTCCCCTGAATGAGGTAGCTCCCCCTATGATACTCAATTTAACATCTATTCTTCCCTTTTAACAGTAAACTTTTAATTTGATACCAATTAAACTGTTATATCAATTTTAACATCTATTCATCCTTTCAATGCATATATGGCAATTACTTCTCCCTATATGCAATTAATTAGATGCCAATTAAATAGTTATTTGTTCCAATGCATCTACAAATATGCAATTAAATGCTTTTCCCTTTTATAACTTTCAATGCATATACGACTATCAATTACTTCTCCCCTTTTTTGTAATCAACAAAAAGGTTAAGAAGTTTTAAGTGAAATAAAATTGATATATGCTTCAAAGATCAAATGACATTCATTAAGTATCAAATAAGTTCATTATATCATAAGTCAAACATTACATCATATTGCAAAAAGAAACTTCATTACATCAAAATTTCAAACAAACTCATTACATCAAAACTTTAATGAAAAGTAAATCAACATCAAACTAAACATCATCAAAGAACTTCATTACAATATAATCAAAAATTAGTTATAAGAAGTCTTTGCAATTCTTCTACTATTTTTTCCATTCCTTCACTTTGAGTTCTTACAAATTCTTTTAGTCTTCTATCAACAAATCCACATGCAGTCATAATTTTGTCCTGAAGCTCAGCATTGCATTTGGAGTAGGTCTCTGAATCTCCACCAATATCTTTAAGTTCTTCAAAAATATTCTTGAGATCATTCTTAAAGATTCTGCGGAGGCTCCAAGTGTAGATTCAATTTTACCAATTCTTTCATCCAAAGAATAAAGGGTCTCTCTCAGGTTCATGAATTGGCTATCTAGCTCAGATTTCATTTCTTCCTTGTGAGTAGCAAAAATACTTCTAAGTTGTTCTAACTGGATATCAAAAAAATCAATAGATGACTGACCAAAAGTGGAAGGAACAGGTGAGCTGGAGGTACATTCTGACTGGGCTCTGGTGAGCTGTGTCTCATAGATGGTCCTACCTCAGAAGGGCCAGACACATTAGTCTCAGTAACCCTGTCTCCAGTATGACCTTTTCTCTCCCATTTACCATCTACTTTCAAAATCCCATCCTGTGCACAGTAGCTAAGCTGTAGTAATCTGTGTGTCTAAGGTTCTTTGATGGCTCATTGTCAGAAATAACTACTCCTTGACTTCTAAAACCATGGTTAGGATCATCCCATAAGGCAAGAAGATCTCCTTTTGCCCCGGCCTCAGCCATATACCATATCATCATTCCAGCAAGATTTATTGGCTGACCCATCAAGATACTATCCATGACCACAATGTCTCGCTCTGAGACATACTCAAACGGCCAGTCTTGGGAAATAAGATCCTACTACAAATGTTATGCAGTAATCTAAGCTCAAGTGGCAATTGGTTTGCCCTAATTCTTCAAATTCAGTTACATCTCTTCCTAACATCCTTGACAAAGCATCTGATCTCTCACTGTGAATGTTTGCAACAAATCCAGTGACAGGAATACTTAACAGATTTCCTAAAATTTGAAATGTAAGATGAATTCTCTTTCCTCTTACTGAACTAACAATTCCACCATCTCCTCTAGATAAATTCAGGTAAAATTCTTTAACAAGAGCTGGATAAGTAGGAACATCCAAAGAACAAACCTTATCCCAACCGAGTTCTTTAATCTGTCTACCGATCCCAAAACCTTCGGCTTCAAAGAAATCAAAATCTACTTTCCTACCCATGGTTATGACTCGCCCAGCAAGGTATCTACCTATGGAGAGGAGGGGCTTGGATTATCTGAGGGAGTTGAAGAGGAATCATCGCTTGGAGAAGGTTCACGGATGGGACGCCGAGCCGTACGCTTCCTTGTAGCCACGGGAGCATCAAAGACCGATCCCCTACGCTTAGGTGCCATAGGAATCTTAGGGAATGGTTGATTTGAGGAGTATTTGGCTTTAGAAGGTTTGGAGGGTTTTGGAGAAGATTTGGAGAGGGTTTGGAGAAGATAAAAATCGAGAAGGTGTCGACTCTGCCCTAATATAGTCAATTTGGGTCCACCAGGTGTCGACTCCGCAAAGTCGGGTGTCGACTCCAAGTCGCTAACACAGTTAGCGCCGAACTGGAGTCGGCTCGCTTAAGCGGGTGTCGGCTCCAAGGTCAGAGACTGAGAGCGACACAGAAGAGGTGTCGACTCCTCAAATTAAGGTGTCGACTCCACTGACAGTTTCAAAGAAAAAAGGAGAGTTTCAAACATCTGAAACTTGTCGAAATAAAGTCAATAAGTTTTAAAAAAATCTTTGAAATATGGATAATCAAATTGCTCAAATGACTAGATAAATTATCCTTAAAATCATGAAAGGAATCACAGAAATTGATTGAATCTAGATAATCATTCCTTAGGGGTTTCAAAATCATTCCAAAGGATCACAAATCCCTAATTCACCTCTAAGATAACAAAATCTCTCTTCACTCAAAGGTTTTGTAAATATGTCAGCTAGTTGTTCTTCAGTGTTAACATAATCAAGGCAAATTTCATTGTTAGCTACATGTTCTCTTATAAAGTGATATCTAATTTCAATGTGTTTAGTTCTTGAATGTTGGATTGGATTCTTAGTTAAATTGATTGCACTTGTATTATCACATCTAATAGGAGTTTTATCAAGTGTTATGCCATAATCTTCAAGTTGTCGCTTAATCCAAAGGATTTGAGCACAGCAACTTTCAGCTGCAACATATTCTGCTTCAGTAGTAGATAATGCAACCGAATTTTGCTTTTTGCTAAACCAGAGATTAAGTTACTTCCTAAGAATTGACATGCACCACTTGTACTTTTTCTATCTAGTTTACATCCAGCATAATCAGAATCAGAATATGCAATAAATTAAGTGTTGAATCTCTAGAATACCATAATCCTACATTTTTAGTTCCACTTAGATATCTTAGTATTCTTTTTACAGCAATTAAGTGAGATTCTTTAGGTTCTGATTGAAATCTAGCACATAAACAAACAGCAAACATGATATCAGGTCTACTTGCGGTTAAGTAAAGTAGAGATCCGATCATACCTCTATAGTATTTTTGATCTACTTCTTACCGTCTTCATCTTTGTCCAATTTGCATGAAGGACTCATAGGTGTTCCAAGGGGTTTGATTGATTCCATTCCAAACTTCTTGAGTATTTCCTTTGTGTACTTTGTTTGGTTGATGAAAATCCCTTCTTTGCTTTGCTTGATTTGGAGTCCTAGGAAGAAGTTGAGTTCTCCCATCATGCTCATTTTGAATTCACCCTGCATTAACTTAGCAAATTCTTGACACAAGAGATTGTTAGTAGCACCGAATACAATATCATCTACAAATATTTGTACTACTAATAAGTCTTTGTCTTTTCTTTTCAAAAATAAGGTTTTGTCTACATTTCCTCTAGAAAAACTATTTTCAATCAGAAATTTGCTTAACCTATCATACCAAGCTCTAGGTGCTTGTTTTAAACCATATAGTGCTTTGTGTAATTTAAAAGCATGATTTGAAATTCATGA
>UESW01004565.1:121093-304232 GCA_900491605.1 Calamus simplicifolius | reverse complement strand
TACCAATTGTTGGCCCAGATGGCAACCCAAGAGGGGGGGTGAATTGGGTTCTTAAAAATTTAACCTTTTGAAAACTATGTGCTTTGAATTAAAAGAGATTAAGTGCAAGATAAATGCTAAGCACAAATAAAGAGATAGAGTGAGAGAGTCAAAACATGACAAACACAAAGATTTTATAGTGGTTCGTGTATCCAACACCTACGTCCACTCCCAAGTATCACTTGGGTCCACACTATAATCTACTTGATTACAGCCGAGTTGTTTTACAAGCTCACAACTCAAAACTTGTTGTTTCCCCGGGATCATAACGAACCCAGCTGGTTTTCTGGGCTCACCAGCACAAAACCCAACCACAAGCTATCCTTAGCTTGTACCGAGGTATACTACCTCCACTAATTCAATCCCCTGATTGAATTAGCAACACAAATGAAAAATAGAGTTTAAATACAAAACAGCTCCTTTAAATGAGCAAATATGCAATAAATAAACAAGGTAAAAAGCCTGATTGAAGCTTTTGAATTATGCTTTTCTTCTTTTCCTCTTCTCCTTTGAAAGATTGAATCAGGGCCTCAGCTCAGATTCTTCACTAAAATTTGCAGTTGAGAAGTTGAGGATTTGGGGCTTTTGCTTTCTTCTTCAAATGTTGGAAATCTCCTTGATTTGAACTTGAGAAGCTTGTGGATTTCTCTTTGAGCTTTCTGAGGATTACGGATTTGAGCTCTAAGTCTTTCCTCTTGATTTTCTCTCTTTTTCACATTTTTTCTTGATTTTTCTTCTTTTCTGTTGTGTTTTTTTTCAAACGAATGATTTTTCCCTTTATATAGATATCTTAATTTAGGTTTAGGTGGGAAATATAGCCGTTGTGAGATGTATGGATTCTTCTACACACAAAGAAAATAGCCGTTAGAGGTTAGGTGAAAAGAAATCTTACCGTTAAAGTCTGTTATGACAGATAAAAAATCTGTTCCTGACAGGTTGGAGTCGGCTCCAACTTTTCAAGTGTCGGCTCCAAGTCGGGTGTTTAAAAATAGTAAAGAAAAAATTGTTGGGGAGTCGGCTCTGAGAAAGGTAAGTGTCAGCTCATCGCTTTCGGGAGTCGGCTCCAAAAACTGTAAGTGTCGGCTCGAGAAAAGTCCATAAAAATATGCTCTCTGTTCTCAGGTTAGAATCGGCTCCAGAAACTCAGGTATCGGCTCCCGAAATCTCAGGTGTCGGCTCCTGAATTCTAGGTGTCAACTCCAGAAACTGAAACAGAATGCACTTCTCTGTATCTCAGGTTGGAGTCGGCTCCGAAACCCTGGGTGTCGACTCCAGACCGTGCCAAAATCTCAGAAACCTTCTGATACGCCTTGGGGTTGGCTCCTGACTATTTGGGTGTCGACTCCAAGCTCTGAACTTTGAAAAGTTCTTTTAAAACATTGATTCAAAACATGTTTCTTTATTCTTTTTGATTGATCAAATATTTTTAATCCCTGAAACACTTGTTAAATCTATTAGAAACAAAATGAATACTCATGTCTTTAAGGGCAATTATTTTCTTCTTTTTGACTTCCTCCTCCTGATGTTGCTTCATGGTCAGTTCATGGGTCATCAATGATCCAAGTAGCTCCTCCAAAGGTAAGGTGTTGAGGTCCTTGGCTTCTTGGATTGCAGTTACCTTTTCTTCCCATGTCCTTGGAAGAGACCTAAGAATTTTACGAACCAATTCATAGTTAGTGTAGGTCTTGCCAAGACTTTTTAGACCATTTACAATATCAGTAAATCTAGTGTACATGCATGTGATGGTTTCATTTTGTTCCATGCTAAACAATTCATACTTGTGCACTAGAATATTGATTTTAGATTCTTTAACTTGATTAGTACCCTTATGGGTAACTTTTAATCTATCCCAAATTTCTTTTACGGAAATACATGTAGAAATTCTGTTGAACTCATTAGCATCTAAAGCACAATATAAAACATTCATGGCTTTTGCATTAAGCTGAGCCATTTTCCTATTATTCTCATTCCAATCCCTTTCGGGTTTAGGAACTATTGAACCATCTACCAAGTGTGTGGGTGTGCTTGGTCCATTAGTGATTACACTTCAAAGTTTATAATTTAAAGCTTGAATAAAAATTTTCATTCTAGCTTTCCAATAAGAATAATTTGAACCATTAAACAAAGGAGGTCTATTAGTAGAATGACCTACAGCAAATGAAGATCCAACTTGAGCTGCAATTTGGATCTTTAACTCTTGATCGTGTGATCAAATAAACAATGAGCACTAGCTCTGATACCAATTGTTGGCCCAGATGGCAACACAATTGGGGGGATGAATTGGGTTCTTAAAAATTTAACCTTTTGAAACTATGAGCTTTGAATTAAAAGAGACTAAGTGCAAGATAAATGCTAAGCACAAATAAAGAGATAGAGTGAGAGAGTCAAAACACGACAAACACAAAGATTTATAGTGGTTCGATGTATCCAACACCTACGTCCACTCCCAAGTATCACTTGGGTCCACACTATAATCTACTTGATTACAGCCGGTTGTTTTACAAGCTTACAACTCAAAACTGTTTCCCCTGGGATCACAACGAACCCAGCTGGTTTTCCGGGCTCACCAGCACAACCCAACCATAAGCTATCCTTATCTTGTACCGAGGTATACTACCTCCACTAATTCAATCCCCTAATTGAATCAGCAAGCACAAATGAAAAATAGAGTTTAGAGTACAAAACAGCTCCTTTAAATGAGCAAATATGTAAATAAATAAGCAAGGTAAGAGAAGCCTAATTGAAGCTCTTTGAATGTATGCATTTCTTCTTTTCCTCTTTTCCTCTTCTCCTTTGAAAGATTGAATCAGGGCCTCAGCTCAGATTCTTCACTGAAATTTGCAGTTGAGAAGTTGAGGATTTAGGGCTTTTGCTTTCTCTCTTCAAATGTTGGAAATCTCCTTGATTTGAACTTGAGAAGCTTGTGGATTTCTCTTTGAGCTTTCTGAGGATGATGGATTTGAGCTCTAAGTCTTTCCTCTTGATTTCTCTCTCTTTTTCACATAGTATTTTTCTTGATTTTTCTTCTTTTCTTTTGTATGTATTTTTTTTTTTTCAAACGAATGATTTTTCCCTTTATATAGATATCTTAATCCAGGTTTAGGTGGGAAATATAGCCGTTATGAGATGTATGGATTCTTCTACACATAAAGAAAATAGCCGTTAGAGGTTAGGTGAAAAGAAATCTTACTGTTGAAGTCCGTTCTGATAGATAAAAAATTCGTTCCTGACAGGTTGGAGTCGGCTCCAACTTTTCAGGTGTCGGCTCCAAGTCGGGTGTTTAAAATAGTAAAGAAAAAGTTGTTGGGGAGTCGGCTCCAAGAAAGGTAAGTGTCAGCTCGTCGCTTTCGGGAGTCGGCTCCGGAAACTGTAAGTGTCGGCTCGAGAAAAGTCCATAAAAATACACTCTCTGTTCTCAGGTTAGAGTCGGCTCCAGAAACTCAGGTATCGGCTCCCGAAATCTCAGGTGTCGGCTCCTGAATTCTAGGTGTCGGCTCCAGAAACTGAAACAGAATGCACTTCTTGTATCTCAGGTTGGAGTCAGCTCCAAAACCCTGGGTGTCGACTTCAGACCGTGCCAAAATCCCAGAAACCTTCTGATACGCCTTGGGGTCGGCTCCTAACTATTTGGGTGTCGACTCCAAGCTCTGAACTTTGAAAAGTTCTTTTAAAACATTGATTCAAAACATGTTTTTTTATTCTTTTGATTGATCAAACATTTTTAATCCCTGAAACACTTGTTAAATCTATTAGAAACAAAATGAATATACTCATGTCTTTTATTAATCATCAAAATCAATAATTAGGTCAACAAATGTTCTTCTTTATTCTTAACAAATCCATAAGATTTGATCACATTATCAAATCGTATGTTCCAACTCCTAGATGCTTGCTTTAGTCCATAAATGGACTTCTGTAGTCTGTACACTTTAGACTCGTTTTCAGATATAAAACCTTCAGGCTGTATCATATATACCTGTTCATCTAAATTACCATTTAGAAAAGCAGTTTTAACATCCATCAGCCAAATCTCATAATCGAAGTGTGCTACTATAGCTAGCATAATCCGAATGGATTTTAGCATTGCCACAGGAGAAAACGTTTCGTCATAGTCAATACCATTACGTTGACGATACCCCTTGGCAACCAGACGTGCTTTATAGGTCTCTACCTTTCCGTCTGCGCCTCTTTTCCTCTTAAAAACCCACTTACACCTTATGGGTTTTATCCCTTCGGATGGGTCAACTAATGTCCATACATTATTGTCCTTCATGAAATCAAGTTCGGATTTCATGGCATCAAGCCATTTATCAGAGTCAGTCCTTTGCATAGCATCGGTGATCGGATCCTCGTTGTTCTCATCGAGCTCAATAGAATCTTCGTTATGGATCAAGAAACCTAAGTATCTGTCCAGTTGATATGGTACTCTACCAGATTGCCTTAATGGTGCATCTAAAATGGGTTTTGAGTTTGATCTAATCAACTCAGATTCTAAGGGTTCACTGGTTTGTGTTGTTTCTTCTACTTGATCAACTTCCTTAAGTTCAATATTAGAGCTATTTATTCCTTCACTAAGGAACTCCTTTTCAAGAAAAACTGCTCTATTACTAATGAACAACTTTTGTTCTTTAGTATTGTAGAAGTAATATCCTTTGGTTTCTTTCGAATAACTAATAAAAAAATATTTGTCAGATTTGGGTTCAAGTTTGTCTGATTTTGCATGTTTCACATAAGCCGGACACCCCCAGACTCTCAGATAGGTGATAACCGGTTTATGTCCATACCATATCTCATGTGGAGCTTTAGAAACAGACTTACTTGGAACCTTATTGAGAATATGACAAACTGATTCTAATGCATATCCCCAAAAGGATATTGGCAAGTTTGCAAAACCCATCATGGATCGAACCATGTCTAACAGAGTTCGATTCCTTCTTTTCGACACACCATTATGCTGCGGTGTTCCAAGAGGAGTCTATTGGGAGAAAATCACATTCTCCCTTAAATATGTCACAAAGTCATTGGAAAGGTATTCGCCTCCTCGATCTGATCAAAGGATCTTAATGCATTTTTCTATTTGTTTTTCTACTTCTTTATGATATAGTTTGAACATTTCAAACGACTCAGATTTATGTCTCATAAGATAGACATAACCGAACCTAGAAAGGTCGTTTGTAAAAGTAATGAAGTAGTAATATCCACCTTTGGCACAAGTACTCATTGGTCCATATACATCAGTATGTACTAGACCCAATAGCTCTTTGGCTCTTTCACCTTTTTCAGTAAAAGATGACTTGGTCATTTTACCAAGAAGACAGGATTCACAGGTAGTTAACGATTCACAATCATTAATTCGAAGGATGCCCTCCTGAGTTAACCTGTTTAATCTATTCTTGTTGATATGACCCAGCCGATGGTGCCAAAGATAAATGTCTGTGACATCAGTTGTTCCAGGGTGCTTATTTGATTTGTACACTACATTTACAGGCTATGATAATATAGAAATGCCATTAGATAAATGCCCAGTCATTACAGTGACTCCATTCATAATGATATTCAAAGTAACATCCTTGAATGATTTCTTTTGGCTGAGTATTCTCGAACCGGCGATCGAATTCATCGTTCATTGCTGCTAGCATAATGCAATGTATGCTAGTTCTATCACTGAGCCACTTCTGATAAGTGTCTTTCTCAGAACTTTGTGTGTTTGCATCAGGTATCTTTGGTGCAGGATTATTCAGAATATAAAGAATCCTGTCATGCTCAAGGACAATCTTAAGTTTTTTAAACCAGCTATTGAAATTTGAACCATTCAACTTGTCACTATCCAATAGGGACCTTAATGATAAATTAGTGGCCATTTTCTACATAAGGAAAAACTAAAGTTTATTAGTATATAAATTGATTCAGTCTAAAGATTCTCCCACTATTTTGTTCAAATTGGCAGCCTCTATACCCCAATTCGAAGAATTATTCTTAATTCTTTAGTGGGCACTAAGATCTACATAGACTACATACATGCCCAAGTAAAGCTTGGCCAACCCATATGCATCTAAGAGTAGGTTCAAAACCAATTGTTTTTCCAAACAATTCTTAGTGTTCAGTTTTGCCCCATGTTCCTCTTCAGCAGGCATGGAGTGCCTCCACTGAAAGTTCTGATTAGGTCCAACCATTAAATAATATAATCAGTGTAACCTATCAATAGACAACCAAGCCCGAGTGAAGCTCGGCCCACCTGACTGTCTATTCAATAGTTACGCCGACTTATCATATAATAAATGATAATTTCGATGGTTGACAAGCACCAGGCATGGAGTGCCTCCAATGATTATCAAGATATCGGACTCATTATCACCCACCTTAATGGGAGGCTATGATCTAGTTATCATATAACTATTTCATTTTAAGGACCTAATAATTTTAGAGGATTTAATAATCTGAAGACAAATTGACTAATCAAGTTCTCCTACTGAACCTATGAAATCGATAGAATGAAACAAGATTAAGTCTGGTTAAGTGGCACCTAAATCAGTCAGATTGATTTCCTTACAGGCATGGGTCAACCCGAATCAGGTAAATGATTAGAATCATAAATTGTTCACCATATTGACCAGGTAAGTGAGATCGATGGGAGGGATATGCCATTAACTCATTAAAGACGCATCAATACGAGTAGCTCCCAATTAAAAACCATTCGATCGTTGATCCTAGAGCAACTTGCCAACTCACCTTGACATCATATGGTTAACCAATTTTGATTTGACCATCTAAGAGATTCATGCTCAACCACGGAGCCTAATCTACTTCCATTTGGTTTAATCAAAGAGAAGGACAAGATCAACTACAACTATTGTTTGATTTAGAGCATTCTTAACCTAATCTAATTAATTTGGATTTGATCAAATACTCTTTTAGTCCAGTTGATTAAACCTTAGAGTCTAACCCTTTATGGACCCGATTTAGCTAACCCAAAAGATTAAATATATTTCATATTTACATGTCATATATTTCAATCAAGCATCACTTGCATTATGTTACTACTCATAATTCCTATATTTAGATCATATCTAAAAAGATTATGAATTAATATTTGACATTCAAATAAAACTCTCATAAATATTTGTATGTTTCATAACATAGATTACAAGCCATCATATCTCATATCTATGTTTTTAGACTAAACATATATACAAATATAATGCTTTTATATAATATCAATATGTATCAAATATAAAACATATTTTGAGAGTGTGTGTAATCTGTGTTTTGAAGCCAAAGATCAATTTAAATTATCTTTTGACTAAACATCAAGAACCATAACGTCATGACAATATGTCACATAATACCTCATTGAATGGGTAATTTGGATTTTAATCCATCTATGATCGAATAGACCTATGATCCGTTTTAGCTTTGATTACACAATTAATGAGAGCATTAATCTTACATGCAATAAATTAGATCAATGATGAAACCATGCTCTGATACCATTTGAAGGGATTGATAAACTCTAAGGCATGCATATTTTTAAAATTTGATAACTATTATCAATGCAGAAACTAAAAGATTACATATTAATCTATCTAATATGCATCAAGATCATATCTTTGCCTTATATATGATCGCTTGATCTAAAATATGCATATAAATAATCATCAAGATCATATCTTGATCCTCAACGTAAGAAGTCATACTTCTTGCCTTGAATCATGCCTTAAGGTTTAGGGATCATATCACTTACCTTAAAGGCAGTTGGTAAATCCTTTTGTGCTCTGCAGCCGTTCAATCGTCCAGCCTCTAGTATCGTCCATGTGAAGCCCTGAATGATCATATTTTCGGGAGTGCTAGCTCATGGAAAAATGACTTTGCTGATCTTGAATCCTTCCACTTGAATCTTCCTCCAAGATCCATCAACCTTTTGCTAACACCAGAATCACTAGGATTTTCTATTCTAACTTTTTAGAATTTCAATCCACGACATATCGTGTGTTGTTGTTCTGTGTAATCTAATTAGGGATGTCCTCTATTTATAGTCTCATTTTAGCCAGCCCATTGAATTCTAACATTTAGAGTTCCGCCGTTCGGTAAAAAGCAAAGAGACATCGAACCAAAGAGGCACGGTGTTTGGTTAATTCCGACGTTCGGTGAAAACCAAAGAGACGTGGCGCTTGGTTAATTCTGACGTTCGGTGAAAACCAAAGAGTCGCAATGTTTGGCTAATTCTGAGAGGTATATGAATTCTAACACTTAGAATTCCAACAGGAGAAGATTAATATCAGGCATTAAATTCTATATGAGAATTAAATCTCTCATGAAATGAGATTTTAACCATCTCATCATGTGAGATCCTTATGCAAGAGGTTTGGGTTCAGGTGATGGTTTAATCTGATATGAATTTATTGGACTGAGCCCACATAGATCATGGTCCTAGCCCAAATCAAATTTGGCTAGTCCTGAATCTATTTAAATCCAAATCAAGTCTAATTTCAAATTAATATTTGAAATTGATTAGTCCTTCTAATAGACTTAAACCAAATTGAATCTTATTTATTTGTACTCAACCCAATTGAGATAATTCAATCAATCAAATTGATTAATTAAATTATATACGATTCTCAATCGTTGATCAGCAAATAGATCATCCTAGGAAACTTCTATGCGTGTGACTCTCTAGGTTCGCACCTAAGCTGGTAGCATAGAAACAACTTTTTATACTAATCGATGTGCCCATCTAGCAATGGAACCCGACGTCCGGATAGGTTGAAGAGTTGTCGAGCAAACTCCAAGAACCCTAAGAAACAGTTACCGTATAATTCATCCTTTTGACCATAAATGCTAAGGATAGCTTAAGAGCCTGTCAACTCTAAATAGCAAATCCATAAAGTGATTTCAATTTTAGTGATCATGTGACTTTCACATGAAGTGCCTTGGCCAAGGTCTTGCTAAATTGAAACACAAGCATTTCTCCTTTTAACGGGATAGGTCAAATTTCATCTTGATCCATAACTGACTACCACAAGTACTTGACTGCACCCAGTAACCTTTCGTAGCTGGATTAGAAATCCAGGTGGTCCGACACCTAAGTACAATGAGTTGCTTGCAAGTCACCGGTTGTGATCTTCAGGTCTGAAGGATACTTATACCTATATCTTCTCGGATTAACTCTTGACAGCAGAGTATCCAAAATGAGTCACGTTCGGTGAAATGTACTCCTACATTTTTACCTGTATGTCATATCAGTGTCTCTACACTCCTTGGTTAAGAGGACAACCAACAAATATGATATACAATGTCCTATAATTGATAGTACTATGGCCCTTTCATAGTATATCATTTGGTCGTGAACTCTTTTGAGGACCTTCATAGATAAATCCTTCTTTATCGTGAAGGAAGATCCTAAGGGCTTCATTAATATTAGAAGTTTTAAGAAGATGTTCTTGTAATGAATAAACTGCCAAATAACTTTTATTAATATATCAATTTATATATAATTTACATTAGCACAATCATCAAATGATTGGCTTTAGGATACAATTCCCAACATAGCGGGCATCCTTGACGCAGCCCTATAACAGAATGGAAGAAGTCAGTCTGGCTACCATTAATAATAAGCAAGAAAGATGGCCTATGGATGCAAGCCATAATCCAGTCAATAAAATATCCATCGAACCCAAATTCAAGAAGAGTATGATGCAGAAAGCTTCAGCTCAATCTATCATAAGCTCGTTCCATGTCTAGTTTAATAGCCATAAGACACTATCGGCCAGAGGATCTATGAAGATCATGCATGAATTCCTAGGTTATGAGGACATTGTCCAAAATGCTACGCCCTCTGATAAAAGCTCCCTACTCCACAGATATAATGCGGGATATCACATCCCTCAATCAATTTGCTAAGAGCCAGGCATAGACCTTGTCCAAGGAAGTGCAAAGGCTGATGGGCCGATAGTGAAATGGAGTGGAAGCATCTGAGCGTTTAGGCACAAGAGTGATAAGTGTCTGATTTCACTCAGCATAAATACTTTTAGATTGGAAAGCACTCAGAATGGCCTGCACAACGTTGTGGCCCATAATATTCCAATATGACCAGAAGAAAAAGGGTAGAAAACCATCAGGCCTAGGGACCTTATCAAGCCCAAGATACCATAAAGTCGATCGAATCTCATCCACAGTGATTGGTTTAATAAGGTCATTCTCATCTGTAGAGACCTTCTTAGAATCCAGGATCGGGTGGATAGGAAACCCATCACCAGTATGTTTAGACCATCTGGACTGAAAGAAGTGAGAAAGATGGTCCCTTATGACTTGGATGTCTTCCTGGTAATGTCCTTCCTTATCAGTAATTTGCTGAATCCTGTTGGTAGCTCGTCACTTCAGGGTTGCTTGATGAAAAAATATGGTATTATGATCCCTATCTCGAATCCACTGTATCTGAGACCTCTGCCTCCAGTAAGTCTCCTGCTGCTATAAAGGTGAGTGGTGGCAGGATAGCATAGCTCTAAGAGCAATAAGATCAGAATTAGGGAGATAACCTTCAGTATCCTCTCTGCTCTGAAGAGCAATAATTTTAGCTTTCACCTGCTCAATTTTTTTGACTACATCCCCTACCTCCAATCTATTCCATCTGGAAAGTTAGTTCCTTGCTAACTCAAGTCGTTTAGATAGCCTGTACTTAGCACTACCTCTCACTGATAAGTGTCAAACCTGGAAGATAATGGTTCGGGTCAAAGAATAAGAAGTCCAAAACTACTCAAATCAAAATTGTTTCCTCTGTAGCATAGCCGCCTCTGTGGATATCAGGATGGGACGGTGGTTAGAAGCAATCCTCGAAAGATGAGTAACAATGGCAGAAGGGTAAATCTGAAGCCACTGGGTCATAGCCATAGCCCTATCTAATCTCTTCCAAACTCGAGCTGAACCCTGGCGATTATTACACCAAGTGAATTGTGGATCCGAGAACCCCAAGTCTAGCAGCCTAGCAAAGGAGATGAATATCCTGAACTCAGCTATGTCCACTGAACCAACAAACTGTTTGCCCCCCCTTTTTTTACTGGCCCCAATGATGCAATTAAAGTCTACAGCAATGAGGGATGAGCAACCCTTATCAAGAAGAGAGAGAATCTCATACCATAGGACATGTGTTTCCCAAAAATTAGTGCTAGCATAAACTTTCGAGAGAAGCCAGGGGTTGGATGTCCCCTCAGAGATGACAAGAGCAACTTGCTGATTGCACCGATCAAAAGCATCTATCTAGATGGAGGTGTTGCGCCAGAGAGCCAAAATACCTTCTGATAGACCCATGGACTCCACTACATAAGAAGACCACGATCTAGCAACCTGTCTCCGAAACCAAACTAAACTATCTCTCGACAATCGGTTTTCCAAAAGAATGCATATATCAAAGCTATGAAGCTGCATAAGTCTCCCAAAAGAGAAGTGAAATAAAGGTTTTCGGGGTCCTCTAACATTCCAAATAAGGATCTTCATATTAAGGTTGGAGGGGTTGGGCCCCAGTCTTGTCCTCCATCATATCAATGTCAGGAAGGCACCCAGAAAATGAGGTGCCTTCCTTAGGATTCTACCTAGAGCAATCCATCAGCTGAGTATCCTCCATAACTTTTACAGGCTCATCTACTGAGGGGGGCGGGGCCATAATCTGCATGTCCTATCCTTGTCCCATGATGACTTCCTTTAGGCAGGAGACAATCGACTCATGGCTTCGTCTCTCCAGCTAAGTTGGCAGATCAGATGCACTCTTCTTCCCATTAGAAGTCACTCCCTTACTACGGGTGGATTTAGCACCTTTGGTAACGTGGGCAGCAGTTCCCCGATTTGAGTCCATAGATGCCGAGAAGATGAATTTGTCCTGCACTCTTTTGTTTTAGGTGAAGTTATTTTTTCTTTTCTTTTTTCATTTTTAGTGGTGACTTGTTGAAATTGAGTCTCCGCATGCTTGGCCCTCTTTAATGGACCAGGATAAGCATCCTTGCTGACAATGGGCCGACCGGCTCATTTATCTTAGCCCAGCAGGGCAAAGGGGTTCTTCGAGATCAGGTGTGATTTCAGATGTTGCTGAACTTCATAGCTCTTTGTTTGAGCTACAGTCCCATTCTCAGTATCACTTCCTTAGAGCTCGGCACACCCAATTTTCACCAGCATGCCCCCCTTAGCCCGCTTAGCCATCTTCAACCCCACTAATTTCTGAGCTGAAGCAAGGGTTTCTATCACCGTCTAAGCTAAAGTTGAAACAGGAGCTACCATCGCCGGACTAATATTCTTGGTCCTCTAACAAGCAACCTTTGCCGGCTCTTTCCACCCGTCCGTCGATCGAGGAGCAGAGCCAAGGTTAGAAATAGTTTGGGGTATCCTCCTCAGCTTCGGTGGTAGAGCTTGGGAAGGTCTTCGTTGTCTCAGAGCTGCCATCCAAGGACCGTACTTAGAGCCTGCCGAAGATGGCTCAGCCTCCAGCAAAGAGGAGCAGGAACCGTTAAGATGCAAGGAGCCACATCTAGAATAAATCCCTTCAATGTGTTCATAGGCATATTATTGCCAGAAGGGAGCTCAACTGCCCCTGACCCTGACTCCCGGCCGAAGAGGCCATCGCAAGTCAATCCTTACACAGGCCCGGGCAAAACCACCTCTGTTTTTCTCTTTGGTTGAGGAATCAGAGCAAACGAATTAGCCTGCCGGTGCGACGATGGTGCTCAGTATCTCGTTCGCCCAGAATTCTAATGGCAAGTTAGGAAGCCTTACCTAGAGTAGGGCCGTTGCCACAGAATCCGGCGCCGGGATGAATTTCAATGACCATTCCTCTGTGGCTATAGGTTAACCGTTAGCTATCCATAGCCTCCCTAGGACCATCGATCTCCTTAGCATTGTGATCCGAGAATCTAAAGATGTAGCACCTATGAGCAAAGCACATAGCATCAATTTCATCGAGAATCCCGGCTTGTCGAAACTCACGAATGATAACCTCCGGTGGAACCCAACGGTGGAAGCTCCTCACTATGATGGCCGTCTTCTCCCATCCAGAAGCTTTCGCCTCCAAAGCCTCTGTAGGCATTTGGATTATCTCCGAAAAATGCATTTTCAGCTCTGCCACCTCCACCGAATAAGGGGATGGAGCGATCCAGACGAAACATGTTTCAGCAGCCCATCTCTATGGCGTTCGCTCCATCTTAACTCCATCCATAGCAGGAGGAGTAGGGGGACAGTGTTATCCATAGCCTAGTAGGGTCAAACACCGAAGTACGACGTAGATCGTCAAAGATCATGAACCCAACAGTCGAAGCACAAATCTTAAAGCACAACTCGAAGCAAAAAGTAGATGGGTCAAAGAATAATAGTTTTAAGCAGCATATTTCAAAGAGCTTATTCAATTTATGTTACATCAATTATCACCTTTTATATCACATATATCTCTAATGTATTTCATATAACATAACATTAAAAATTAAAATGAGTATGTAAACATAATAACTTTGTAAAACATATTCAAATAATAACTAAAAAAAATTACAGATTTCTGTACAAATTTTAATGATTATTGTTGAGGGGTAAAATCGTCATTACGTTAATATAAGTGCGAGGCTGTCAAGGCTAACCTCCTCCCTTCATCCCATCCGGGCTTCCATAGCTCGGCCCCTCCGGGCTTCCATAGCTCGGCCTCTCCGGGCTTCCGTAGCTCGGCTCCCTCCGGGCTTCCGTAGCTCGGCCCCTCCGGGCTTCCATAGCTCGGCCCCTCTGGGCTTCCGTAGCTCGGCTTCCTTCGGGCTTCCATAGCTCGGCTCCTCCGGGCTTCCATAGCTCGGCCCCTCCGGGCTTCCATAGCTCGGCTCCTCCGGGCTTCCATAGCTCGGCCCCCTCCGGGCTTCCATAGCTCGGCCCCTCCGGGCTTCCTCCGGGCTTCCATAGCTCGGCCCCTCCGGGCTTCCGTAGCTCGGCTTCCTCCGGGCTTCCATAGCTCGGCCCCCTCCGGGCTTCCATAGCTCGGCCCCTCCGGGCTTCCATAGCTCGGCTCCTCCGGGCTTCCATAGCTCGGCCCCTCCGGGCTTCCATAGCTCGGCCCCTCCGGGCTTTCGTGGCTCGGCTCCTTCCGGGCCTCCGTATCTCGGCTTCATTTGCAATCCGAAACCTAACACTTACCTCCGCGGAACTTGAGGCGGGAGACCCCAAGCCTATCGAAACGGCATCCTAGACAGGGAATCATGTCGGGACGTGGCCTAAAGCCTATCATAACCGCCCCAGGCCTACTCAACCAGATCTTGAGGCATCAAGGAGCTCTCCCAGCCGTCAATCTCTGAACAAACAAGATGCGGATTCTAACGGCCCCACAACGGCCTGATTCTGTTCGTCTCCGTATCGTAACAACCTCCGAACCTTCCAGAAGGCGCTCAAGACCCAAACGACAGTCTATAAATATCAGTCTCACACATTTCCCCAGGTACGCGACTCTGTACGCACACTTGTGTGCCTTGCGCCCCCACTCTTACTCTCCTCTCTCCCGGCAGCTCGTTGGTGCTCCCGCCCTCTGGAGCCTCCGATTGGTCGCCCCCGGAGAGGTCTTCCGGAGAGATCCACCTCCCCACTGTCTGGTTGATCGCCGATTTCTTCTCCACTGACTTGAGCGTCGGAGGGTCTCCCATGGAGGACCACCCCCAGCGTCCCTTCGCGTGTGGGCTTCTTTTTGCAGGTCCGCCGCACCCGTCTCCCTGGAGATCGACTGCGCCCGAGTCGGAGGACGGATCCCGGTGGCAATAGATTGGCGCTAGAGGAAGGGTCTCAAGTCCCATTAAAACTTGAAGAAAGGAGACAAGGATCTAAATCCGGAGAAGAACCTCTCCAATGGCCAACCGAAGGAGAGCAGCCTCTGATGCCCAAGATCAGGTCGCTTCCCAGAGGCCTGATCCGACTGGCGCTGCAGCGCCACAGCCCCCACCGGTCGAAACTCCGTCACCGCCTGCTATCCCGGTGACCCAAGACCAGTTCGCTACGCTGGTCCAACAGGTCCAGGCCCTCACCCACCTGGTTCAGGAGCGCCTTGTAGCTCCTCCTGCTTCGCATCCTCATAAAGAAACAGCGATTTCTTCCTTGCCGGTGACCTCCTCCTCTGACCCGCATGAGTCAGCGGATCCCCCACATCGCCCCAAGGGGGACAAACCGGTCCCTCGAACCGGTTACGATAGAGATCCTCCCAGATCTCGGCGAGCCCGCTCCCTCTCCCCGGTGACGTCTCACCACAACTCCACGCCATCCTTGCGGTTCTCGCGCCCAGCTCCTTCTCTCGGCGGTGAAGAGGAGATCCACCGTCAGATCCAGGAAATGCGTCAGGAGCTGGACGCCGCCAAGCAGACCCATCTGCCCCAGCCCAAGGCAGAGCAGGGCATCCCTTTCTCTAAGGGAATCATGGAGGAAGTGATTGCCTCCCATGTCAAACTGCCAGCCGTCGAGCCCTATCACGGCTCCATCGACCCGGACGACCATCTCAGTAGCTTCCGGTCAATAATGATGTTCCATGGAGCATCTGACGCGATCCTTTGCCGAGCCTTCCCGTCCACCCTCAGAGGATCCGCCCGAACCTGGTTCAATGCCCTGAAACCGGGTTCCATCGAATCGTTCGACGAGCTGAGCCGCCTTTTTATTGGCCAGTTCGTCAGCAGCCACCGCCATCGACGAAGATCCGACTCCCTCTCCAAAGTCAAGCAGAGAGAGGGGGAGTCCTTAAGGAATTATCTTGGCGTTTCAACAAGGCCATGCTAGAGGTGGACCACCTTAATCACGAGGTGGCTATGTCCGCCCTGGCGGGGGGAGTTTCGAAGGAGAGCGACTTCTACCTGGCAATGGAGGTCAGCTACCCCCCATGTCTTTCTGATATGATGGCCCTTGCGGACAAATATGCCAGGGTCGAGGAGTCGCGAAGGGTGGCCCGCGCTGAGCAAGCAAGAAAGAAGCAAGAGCCCAAGGTCCCCGACAGACACCATCCCGTCCGTCGACCAAGTCCGCCTCGCCGCCAAAGAGCCCCTCCGCTGCCGCCAAGGAATCGCTCCCGAAGTCCTCCCAGGCGATTCGATCACTATACTCCGCTGACTGTGCCCCAGGCGTAGATCCTCATGGAGATAGAGCGCCAACTTCCCCGGCCAGTACCACTCCGAGGGAACCCGACCCGAAGAGATCCCGCCAAGTACTGCCGCTACCATAGGGAGCATGGTCATGACACCGAAGAATGCTGGCAGCTGAAGAATGAAATAGAGAGATTGATCCAGCGGGGATGGCTGGATCAGTTCAGGAGGGCGCCCGAGCCGCAGCAGCAAGGAGGTGACCGCCAGCCCGAGCTCCCACAACTCCCTCCTCCACCAAATCCGCCCGTGGTTGGCCGTATCAACATGATTGAGGAGGCCGGCGGATCGAGCTCCAGGGGCGACGGTGATGCACCGGTGCCGAAGAAGGCATGCACCGGTAAGCTCTCCTTTTCCAATGATGATCTTCTTGGGATACAGCTCCCCCACGATGACGCACTTGTTGTATCCCTCAACTTGAACAATTATGATGTAAGCCGAATCCTCGTCGATAGTGGAAGTTCGGTAAATGTTTTGTACCTCGGTGTGTTTGCCAGGATGAAATTGCTCATGGAAAACCTTCGAGCCGTGGATTCCACCCTGATGGGATTCACCGGCGACGTCATTACCCCGGAAGGGGTCGTCACCCTGACGGTCCGTGCGGAAACCTGGCCCCTTGTGACTATTGTACAGTCCGATTTCCTGGTGACCGACCTCAGATCCCATATAACGCCATATTCGGCAGACCTGGCCTGATGTCCCTCAAGGCGGTTGTCTCTATCCCGCATCTGTCTATGAAGTTCCCCACCGAGCGAGGAGTTGGAGTGGTTCGGGGAAGTCAAGCCATGGCTCGGCAATGTTTCGTTACGAGCCTTCAGTCTAGAATGCCCGAAGTTGACGGGTTAGACGCTCGTGAGGACTTCGCCGAACAACGGGAGAACCGGCAGAAGAATTGGAGGAAATACCGCTGGACGAAGCTCGTCCCGACCGAACCACAAGAATCGGGTCGCTACTCAAAGGAGAGCCTCGGCACAGATTGATCAGGTTCCTCCAGAGCAATGCCGACATCTTCGCCTGGACCGCCTCCGACATGCCAGGAATCAGCCCCGAGGTCCTCGTCCACCGCCTCAATGTGGACGAGAGGCACAGGCCCGTTAAGCAGAAGAAGAGAAGCTTCGCCCCAGAGCGAAGAAAGCCATTGAAGAAGAGGTCGACAAGCTCATAAAGGCCAACTTCGTCCGAGAGGTAAATTACCCGAACTGGCTGTCAAATGTCGTCATGGTGAAAAAGTCGAACGGCAAATGGAGGATCTGCATCGACTTCACCGACCTCAACAAAGCCTGCCCGAAGGACAGCTTCCCCCTCCCTCGGATCGATCAGCTCGTGGATGCCACCTCAGGCCACCAAATGCTGTCATTCATGGATGCCTATTCTGGCGACAATCAGATCCGAATGGCCCCCGAGGATGAAGAAAAGACCGCCTTCATAACCGATCGAGGTACCTATTGTTACCGCGTTATGCCTTTTGGTCTTAAAAATGCAGGGGTGACCTACCAGCGGCTGGTCAACAAGGTGTTCAAGGAGCAAATCGGCCAAAACATGGAGGTGTACGTGGACGACATGCTGGTTAAAAGCAAGGAGGCGTCACAGCATGTCGAGGACCTCTCGGAGAGCTTTGCAACGTTGCGCAAATATGGGATGAAGCTCAACCCGACCAAGTGTGCCTTCGGCGTCAACTCGGGGAAGTTCCTCGGCTTCATGGTCTCCCAGCGAGGTATCGAAGCTAACCCCCAGAAGATTCAAGCTCTCCAACAAATGGCGCCCCCTGCATCTATTAAAGAAGTCCAGCGCCTAACCGGGAGGATAGCGCCCTTAACCGCTTTGTGGCGCGGTCGGCCGAGAGATGCCTCCCCTTCTTCAAAACTCTCCGATCGGCCAAAAACTTCCAGTGGACTCCCGAATGCCAAAGGTCATTCCAAGATCTCAAGAAGTACCTCGGCTCGCCCCCGCTCCTCAGTAGCCCGACCCCAGGAGAGACCCTATTCTTGTACCTGGCTGTTTCGGAGAGCGCGGTTTGTTCGGTGCTAGTCAAAGGAAGAAGGCAAGATCCAGAAGCCGATCTACTATGTGAGCAGGCTGCTCCGCGATGCGAGACGAGGTACACAGGATTGAAAAGATGGTGTTGGCCTTGATCACCTCAGTTCGAAAGCTACGGCCGTATTTCCAAGCACATCTGTAACGGTCCTAACTGACCAACCCATCAAGACGGTGTCCACCGTCCCGAGACATCGGAAAGAATGACCAAGTGGGCCGTCGAGCTAAGCGAGCATGACATACATTTTCAGCCTCGCCCAGCCATCAAAGCCCAAGTACTGGCCGACTTCCTCCTCGAGTGTACCATCCCAGAGGACGGTTCTACCCCAGACTCCCTTGAAGAGCCAAAGTCTGGAGCCCGGTGGCTCCTCCACGTCGACGGGTCGTCCAATGCCCATCACTCCGGTGCGGGTCTAGTTCTCACCAGTCCTGAGGGGATGACCTTCGAGTATGGCATCCGATTCTCCTTCCCGGCTTCCAACAACGAAGCCGAGTACGAAGCCTTGTTAGCTGGTCTCAGGATCGCCCGCAATCTGAAGGTGGAAAAGCTCAGCGCCTTCACCGACTCTCAGCTGGTAGCCGGCCATGTTCGGGGAGAATTTGAAGCTCGGGAGCCAAACATGATTCGGTATCTCCAGGAGGTGCGTAACTTGCTTCCTCATTTTTCTGAATTTGAAATTATTCAGATCCCCAGATCTGAGAACGCCCGTGCCGACCTACTCTCCCGGCTGGCACCACGAATCAATGGATGCCGAGCAAAAATTCCACCTGGAGACTCTGGAAAAGCCGAGCATCACGGAAGCCGACCGGGTGATGCAAGTCGAGGCCGAACCATCCTGGTTCGACCCTATCCTCAAATATCTCAAAGAAGGGTCGCTTCCGTCGACCGAAGAGAGGCTAGGAAGCTGAAGCTGCAGGCCACCCACTACGTACTGATTGACAACCAACTTACAAGCGGTCTTTTCCATGCCGCTGCTTAGATGCCTTCGCCCATCCGAAGCGGATTATGCTCTGCGTGAGGTGCATGAAGGGATTTGCGGCAACCATCTGGGAAGCCGGTCCCTATGTCACAAGGTGCTGCGACAAGGCTACTACTGGCCGACCATGCAAAGAGACGCGGACGATCTAGTCCGAGCCTGTGACCCTGCCAGAGACACGCAAGCATCCAAAGACTCCCTTCCGCCGAGCTAGTTCTATATCCTCGCTTGGCCCTTTGCCAAATGGGGGATGGACATCCTCGGCCCATTCCCGCTTGCGACGGGACAGCGGAAATTCTTATTTGTCGCCATCGACTACTTCACCAAATGGGTCGAAGCGGAAGCGGTCGCGCAAATTACCGAGGCACGGCCAGAGACTTTGTTTGGAGGTCCATCATCTGCCGATTCGGCCTCCCCCACACTATAATCACCGATAACGGTAAGCAGTTTGACAACTCCAAATTCCGCCAGTTCTGTGAGGAGCACGGAATCCGTCACCACCTTACTTCGGTCGGGCACCCACAAGCCAACGGAGCGGCCGAAGTGACCAACAGGACCCTCCTCCAGGGAATTAAAGCTCGCCTCTCCAGAGCCCAAGGCAGGTGGGCGATGAGCTACATCATGTCTTGTGGGCCTACCGCACTACCCCGAGAATCCCGACCGGCGAGACCCATTCCGAATGGCTTTTGGCACAGAGGCCGTTATCCCTGTGGAAGTAGGCCTCCCATCATTGCGGGTGGAGTTACTCAGAGGAAGCCAGCAACGAACAACTCCGCACCAACCTCGACTTGGTAGAAGAAGTCAGAGAAAAGGCCCGAATCAGAACGGCTGCTTATCAACAGAGGGTGGCCGTACCATGCCTCCAGGGTCAAGGGGAAAGCCTTCCTGCCTGGCGACCTTGTCCTCCGAAAGCTTCTGTTTCCAAACCGCTGGAGCAAGGAAAGCTGGCGCCAAACTGGGAGGGCCCGTACAAATAGCGGAGATTATTGGACCAGGAACCTACAAGCTGCAGGATCTGGATGGGAAGTCCATTCCCCGGACTTGGAACGCGGACAACCTTCGTAAATATTATCAATAGGGTATGTCCTCTCTGAATTCATCTTTTGCATGCCTCACCGCACGTTCCTGCTTATCTGTTTCCTCAAAACCTGTCGCGTGAATCATTATGCACTATATTGCTATAAATTGCAAGAAGAAACAGATACTGCTTACCAATCCTCGGCACAACCGAGTTGTCTGTTTGAACAGGAAATCTCCGAACCTTGGCAGGGCCAAGTAAAATATTTCTCCGAACCTCGGCAGGGCCGAGCAACAAATCTCCGAACCTTGGCAGGGCCAAGTAAAATATTTCTCCGAACCTCGGCAGGGCCGAGCAACAAATCTCCGAACCTTGGCAGGGCCAAGTAAAATATTTCTCCGAACCTCGGCAGGGCCGAGCAACAAATCTCCGAACCTTGGCAGGGCCAAGTAAAACGTTCCTCCGAACCTCGGTAGGGCCGAGCAACGAATCCTCCGAGCCATGGCAAGGCCAGGTAAAAATCATTCGGGCTAAAACCCCAGTAAAAAGCCGAAGTCTAGAGGCCTCGACCAAAACCGAACGGCCCCCCAAATAGTCCCCAAAGGACTTCGTCCGGTTTGAAAACAAGTACGTTAAACAAAAACCGTCGACACAAAAAGAAGCCACCATTGGCAAAAACCCCCTCTAGGCCATTGAGCCCCGCTTAATCGGCCGAGAGCCCCGAGCAGAGCTAGAGATTTCCCTCTCTGCTACAGAAAATCTTTTGGGTGGCGCCCCTATAACCCGTCGTTCAAAGAGCCTATATCAGTGCGTAAAAAACGACGGGGCCGCGCCAACCCCCTGATTTATCACACGATCAAGGCCGTAAACTCTTAAAGAAAGGACTTCAAAAATAAGATCCATCTTTCATTCATGAAAAGGACTACAAAGAGCAGTAAAAAGCAAAAAACAAGAGGGGAGGCCCCGAATCAAAATTCGGAGTCACTCCCGGAGGCTAGCAGTTCCTCCAGGCGCTCCGTCAGTCAGCCACTGCTGACGAGGGACGCATCTCCTCCCTTGCCGGTCCATCAACCGGCATGAGGCCTCCGCCTCCCTGACCGATACGTCCATTCTTCGGCGACCCTCGCGAGCTGCTGATTACTCGCGAAGGCCGACGCCAGGCTCTCTCCATCAACCGTGATGGAGGTGGCCTCCCCTCCGAGCGCGGCAGGCTGTCAAGTGAGGAACGCGATTCGCCTGATGATCGCCTGGGGAAGGCCATTTTTCGAATCGAGGGATGGCAAAACCTATGCCCTCGGTCGTATTTATACCCGCCAGGCAGGTATCTCGATCGGCCGCACCGCGACCACCGACCCATGAGAACTCGCCACGTCACCGTCCCAATGCAAATCCGAAGAGTCGCGCCCTATCCCGAGTAAGATCGGAAAGCGCGAACAGATTGTTCGAAATTCCCCAAGCGAACATTTTCCGATCTGTCGGCCCTCGCAATAAATGCATTCGACGCTTCCCCGAGCCTCTTAATATCGCCCCCTTTTCTCGAAAACGTGGAAGTCCGGCATCGGCCAATAACTTGCCCCTCGGGAAGAGTGGCCGCACCAATAAAAGCGTGACAATATACCGCCCGTTCCGCTCTGGCGCCCCCTTTATCAAGCGCCACGTGGACCTAACGCTGTGGCTTACAACGACAGCTGAGTCGCTCCCTTGAGCCCGAATCCCCGAATCTCGGCAGGGCCGAGCTACCAAATCTCCGAACCTCGGCAGGGCCGAGCTACAAAATTCTCCGAACCTTGGCAGGACCAAGTAAAATAGTCTCCGAACCTCGGCAGGGCCGAGGGCAGGGCCTTCTCCGAACCTTGGCAGGGCCAAGTCAACTCCGAACCTCGGTCCGAGGAATCTCGGCAGGGCCAAGCTACAAGAACCTTGGCAGGGCTCCAAACCTCGGCTGGCAGGGCCGAGTTTCTCCGAACCTTGGCAGGGCCAAGTCTCTGAACCTTGGCAGGGCCGACCAGTAACCTTGGCAGGGCCAAGTCCTCTGAACCTTGGGCAGGGCCGAGCTGGGCAGGGCCAAGTAGTAACCTTGGCAGGGCCGAACCAGAACCTTGGCTGGAATGAAAACCTCCGAACCTTGTCTTTGGCAGGGCCGAGTGACCAAACCTTGTCCTCCGAACCTTGGCTATTCTCCGAACCTCGGTAGGGCCGAGTTTCTCCGAACCTCGGCAGGGCCGAACTCTCCGAACCTTTCTCCGAACCTTGGCAGGGCCAAGTCGAACCTTGAACCTCGGCAGGGCCGAGTTGAACCTCTTGAACCTTGGCAGGGCCAAGTCCCGAACTCGTTCCTTAAACCATCCCCGAACTTCGGTCTCGACGGGCTCTGATCCGCCGAACGACCTCTGAAAACGGTTCGGGCGGCACCCTCGTCTAAGGACGAGCGAACGCTTTCGGCACCCCACAAACAAATGATAGCAAGCTCGGCACAGAAAAGATAGAGATTGAAAAATAGAACATAACTCTCTTTATTGCCGATCAAGATCAGTTACAAATGCCTCACAGGCGTTACAAGAACATTGAAATGCATAAAGGCAAATACAAAACTCGGGCAACTGCTCCAAAGCAGACCTAGCACTACGATGTTCCAACATCCGGATCGACAAATCAGCAAACCACGAAACGGCCAGTCCGCCTGGATGGATAATAAGATGACGGCCCAATGAATTAAAAGATCCAAAAGGAGGCATGGCCCGCGGATAGCTGGATGCTGATTCTGAGGATCGAACAACCCAGCCCGCCCCCCTAGGAGGGGGTGCTGGATCGCAGGCCGCCGCCCAAGAGAGAACCGGGGACCATCCGACCCCGGTTGCTCCCATATTTTCCCTCCCGTGGCAAGGATTCCCCTCAGAGAAGAGACGGGAACCCAAGCCAGCGAAAAAGGAGAGTCTGCGCGTGCTACGGGGGTGTCATACACTTCCTACCGTAACTCCCCGAAGCAACCGCAAAGATCGCACCAGAAAGCATATGTGCGCTCTCCGTGTGATCTCTGCGCCCCCCTTGTGCTCTCCATATGATCTCCGGGACCCATCCCCTAAGGGCGAGCCATTCTTCGGCAGCTCCCCGTCGCCCCAGCTATCCGGCGGCAAGGAGCCTATGAGAGGAAAGCTCGGTCCTCCCACTCGTAGCAGCAGAGAAATGAGCATAATGGAAGCTCTGATGGGAAAGGCACTTTGGGGATAACCAAACATGACCCCTCCTCCCCTTTTATAGGCAGAAAAGAACCGGGAAAGCTACCCAAGCTGTGAGTCCCGAGATTCAAACTCCCAAGCCATGCCTCCACGTGGCCCCTCAGGATGGCGCGCAGCCCCACTGCGCGCCAAGCCCACCGCCTGGTTATGACGTGTACGAAGATCTCCTCCTGATCCCGAATCACGTCATTTAAATGCGGGAATCGCCAGCTGCACCTCGGAAAACTGGCGGGCTCAGAATATCGTCCTTCGAAAGCGACGTCCTCCAATGCAATTGCGTATGCAACAAAGCAATCCGCATGGGAAAAGAGCACCTTCCGGAAAGCTCTGATGCAGCTTTATGCCCCCACTACGCCGTATCATCAATTCTGGTGAAATAAAAACCGAATCACCTGCGGAACAGCAGGGCATTGGCAGAATAAAAGCGCGAAGACTTTTCGGCCCAGCCGACCTATTCGTCTGTCGGCCCCAACCGACCTATTTTCTGTCGGTCCCAGCCGACCTATTTCTGTCGGCCCCAGCCGACCTATTTCGCCTGTCGGCCCCAGCCGACCTATATTTTGTCTGTCGGCCCCAGCCGACCTATGTCTGTCGCCCCCCGACCTATTTCGCCTGTCGGCCCCAGCCAACCTATTTGTCTGTCGGCCCCAGCCGACCTACTTTTCTGTCGGCACCTATTTTCGCCTGTCGCCCAGCCGACCTATTCTTCGTCGGCCCAGGCCGACCCGGTTTGCCCATCGGGTTTAGCCAGTGCGTTTCCTTCAATCTCGAGATAAGATGACCTAAGAGCGTCAGTGAGCCATAAGTCGCTCACAATCGAGGCGGAAACGACAACAAGGTCACGCAAGGAAAACACTAAGTGGAAACGGAAAATTCTTTATTAAGAAACGTCAGACTAACGTCTAAAAGATGAAATACAAGAATGGCTCCTAAGGATCCGGGAGCCGCACCAGCTTTGGAGGAACCCTCAGTCACATCTACAGAAGCACGGCTAGACTTCGCCCTTCTCCAATTTTTGCCCCCTCTGCGGCAGTTTGCGACCGTCCCTCAGAAGCTGCAGCTTCGCTGGGACCAGGGGCGGCGCCAAGTTCGGCGTCAGAAACGTCGACATATTCGTCTTCGTCTTCTTCTTCAGACTCGCCATCATCAGGATCTTCAGCACTCAGGAAAGAAAGGTCCCATTCCGGGTGCTCGCTGAGATCTGCTGTTTGCACTCCTCCTTCCCATGATGGAAGGCGTCAACGCTGATAGCGTCTTGCCTCCCCTGAGTATGGCGAGCTGTGTCTTGGCCTCAGTCTGTTTCTCAGCCTCAATCACCTGGGCCTTCAGGATGACGTTTTGCTCCTCGAGCTCGCTAGCCCGCGTCTCGAGCTCCGAGCTCCTATTGCGAGCGGACACGAGCTCACCTTGAAGAGCCCGAACCTCCGACTCCATCTTCGCCATCTGAAAAAGCCAAAATCAAATCGGCATTGTGAGAACCCAGTAGGGAAAAACAAAAGGGTAAAATAAGAGCGTACCTCCCCTCTCGCTCGGCCAACCTTTTGGCCAACTCCTCAGCCTCACTCCTGGCTCTTGTCCTATCAGCCCCGACCAGCTCAACTCTCTCCTGCAGATGCCGATCTTCAACTGCTTGGCTCCATTCCCTCCGGCTTGGGATAGCTCGTTGTCACCCGAGCTATCACCCCTTGTTCCACTTAGCGCTCTCTTTCAAATGGGCAATTTCGCTATCGCGGCGCTTCAGTCGCTCCTCCACCTTCGCCAAGCATCTGGTTAAACGCTTCCTCTCGTCGCAGCCTCTCTCCCCAGCCGACCCATACTCTCGCTATGTTCCCGCTGCATCGCCTTCACCTCCGCGGAATGTTTGACTCAATTCTGGCCAACTCCAGGCACGCATTGTCGTTCTTCGCCAGGAGTTCCTCTAACTCCTCCACCCTGCGCTTATGCTTGGACACCTCGCCAGAGCGACCTGGTGTGCCGCCCTTGCCCCCTTCAAGTTCCTGTCCATCGTATCCATGAGCTCTTCAAACTGCTCAGACACCTTCAGCCGCGACTGGAGCTCGACATTCTCCCTCCGGGCCTGGACACTGGCCCCCGTCGCCAAACTCAAGCGCCAGCAAATCGCCCGGGAAAGCAAAACACTCTGCAAAGGTAAAAATTGAATAAGAGCCCACGATGGGGTCAATCGAGAAACATCTATCGCACAAGAAAAGTAACTCACCCGCGAGGCATAGGCCCGGGTCATCCTCATCAAGGTTGTGTTATCGATGTCGGGAAGAAGATGGATACTCTCTGCCATGCCTTGCTGCCCGAACGCAGCATCGACCAACCCCAGGTCGGCAAACTTGTCCGCCGAAGGATCCGCGCCCGGATACAGGGCCGACCTTATCATGGCAGAGAACGCCTCCTCGATACTAGCGTCCGAGCTGCCGAATGGGCCAACCCCGCCTGAAGGGACCAGCCTGGGCGGCCTCCACCTGAGAGGCCTTCAACCTCCCAGCCTCCTCTACCAAGGCCCTGGCTTGGGTTTCTTCAGATAATTCAGCCAGCCCAAGCGCCAGCCTCCCCAAAACCTTTCTCGAAGAAGCTCCCAATGCGGAGCTCCCGCCTTGCTGCGTCTCCCCCTTCGACGCCCCTCCCTCGATCACCACCATTTGTGTCTCCGCCGCCGGGCCCTCCGAGATCCCGGCCTGTTCCACCACTTGCCTCTCCTCCGCAGGCTCCCCCGAAGCCTCAGTCTGACCTGCCTCACTGCTGCCGTGCTCCCCTGCGGAGAGACCGAGAGAAAGTTCCCCTGAACCTCCCCGGCTGCGGCCGTCACTTCTTCCTCTCCTGCTGGAGCCGGTGGTGGTGGCGATCCTGCGGGGACGGCAACCTCCTCAGCAACAATCCCCTCTTCTAAATCCGCCGCTGTTTCCTCTTTCATGGGGGACGCGGTCGGATGAGCCATCGGAGCCTCATCTGAGCTGTCCGATATCTCCAACACGAGAGGGTCGGAGGCCATAACCGCCCTCCCCGGGCTCTCCTTCGCCCCCGGCGCTTCTGCCATGACTGCCCCGGCATCCGGCGGACTCCTTGCGGAAGCATGAGCCCTTTTTACGGGCCGGCCACTGTCCGCGCCGCTACCTTCCCCGGGACGTTTCCCTCTCTTCCTCTTGGAGAGGTTTGACAACGCCGACCTTGCAGCTATCAAATAGAGCACACATACTCAGAATCAAGCACACTAATCGAAAAAGATACATGGCATGAAAGAGATTCACCTTGCGGGTCCAGGGGCTGAGCCCGGCTGCGAAGAGGGCCCCCTCCGATAGCAGGTCGTTAGCCGAAAACACCTGCCCATTGCGGAGGACGTCCAAGTCCTTCTCCTCCTGCGCCGACAAAGACGGATGCGTCTCCGCATCCCTTGCAACATCCCCCCATCTCCGAGGGAAATCGGAACCAACGTTCCCCTCCGCGATAACAAACCGACTCTTCCACCCCTTGATGGAAGAGGGCTTATCCGCGATAACGTTGAAGGATCTCCGGGGCCCGATGTAGGGCCACTCCGATTCCTCCCAGGAATCAGGTGGTAGCAGTGCGGAAAAGGGGAAGAGTGGCGACGATCCGAATCTGGTGGCACATCGAGATGAATCCGATGATATTCCGCCAACTGTTCGGGGCCACCATTGACGGGCTAATATTGTAGTGGGTCATGATCTCCTTCACCAGGGGGTGGAGAGGAAAACGAAGACCCGCCTTCAAACTATCTTCGTAGATGAAGACCCCGGACTCTAAATCCCGGGTAACTCTATCTCGGGCTTCCGGCGCCCGTAGGACGACGTCCAAGGGCAAGCCATACGCTGATGAATCCTCCCCAGGTCCTCGGCAACGATCTCGGAGGCCACATCGTCGGGGCTCATCGCCATTGAAAGGGGTACCAAACGAAAACAATAAGCGTCGAAGAAGATGAAAGGCCAGAACCCTTTTTGAAAGCAAAACGAGAAGACGCCGAGCGCACGCGCACACATATATATACGCAGTGCGGCCGTCACTTCGCTTCTCCGCCAAGGAAGCCTCCCTAAAAAGGTGGGGCGTCTCATCCTAGGCATCCCAGATCGCCTCGATAAATGCCCGATCGATCGGGATTCGTAGCGTGGCGCAATCCCAACCGTCGCTCGCGAGGGAGCCTTAGCCCCGAAGGCAGGATGGCCCTGTCGCATTAATTAGGGCATCATTGCGCGAGCCGTCCAAACCAAGACGTCCCATCCAAATGCGCCATTCAAACTTGTACTCCCTATGCCCGAACCTACGCTTCGAACTAGGGAGTGGAGGGCATGTGTTGAGGGGTAAAATCGTCATTACATTAATATCCGTGCGAGGCGGTAAGGCTAACCTCCTCCCTTTATCCCATCCGGGCTTCCATAGCTCGGCTCCCTTCGGGCTTCCGTAGCTCGGCCCTCCGGGCTTCCATAGCTCGGCCCCTCCGGGCTTCCGTAGCTCGGCTCCTCCGGGCTTCCATAGCTCGGCCCCTTCCTTCCGTAGCTCGGCTCCCTCCGGGCTTCCATAGCTCGGCTCCTCCGGGCTTCCATAGCTCGGCCCCTCCGGGCTTCCCTAGCTCGGCTCCGGGCTTCCGTAGCTCGGCCCCTCCGGGCTTCCGTAGCTCGGCCCCGGGCTTCCGTAGCTCGGCCCCTCCGGGCTTCCGTAGCTTGGCTCCTCCGGGCTTCCATAGCTCGGCCCCTCCGGGCTTCCGTGGCTCGGCTCCTTCCGGGCCTCCGTAGCTCGGCTTCATTTGCAATCCGAAACCTAACACTTACCTCCGCGGAACCTGACGCGGGAGACCCCAAGCCTACGAAACGGCATCCTAGACAAGGAATCATGTCGGGACGTGGCCTAAAGCCTATCATAACCGCCCCAGGCCTACTCAACCAGATCTCGAGACATCAAGGAGCTCTCCCAGCCGTCAATCCTGAACAAACAAGATGCGGATTCTAACGGCCCACAACGGCCTGATTCTGTCCGTCTCGTATCGTAACAACCTCCGAACCTTCCAGAAGGCGCTCAAGACCCAGGTGACAGTCTATAAATATCAGTCTCGCAGATTCCCTCAGGTACGCACTCTGTACGCACACTTGCGCGCCTTGCGTCCCCACTCTTACTCTCCTCTTTTCCGGCAGCTCGTCGGTGCTCCCGCCCTCTGGAGCCTCCGATTGGCCGCCCCCGGAGAGGTCTCCCGAAGAGATCCACCTCCCCACTGTCTGGTTGATCGTCGATTTCTTCTTCACTGACTTGAGCATCGGAGGGTCTCCCACGGAGGACCATCCCCAGCGTCCCTCTGCGTATGGGCTTCTTTTTGCAGGTCCACCGTATCCCTCTCTCTGAAGATCGACTGCGCCTGAGTCGAAGGACGGATCCCAACGGCAATAATTATGATTATAATTTTTTTGTCATCTTAGGCTAATTGATATTCGTAATATGACAAGTGCGAACCACAAGTTCAAAATAACACACAACGCAAAGCAATGCTTTGCGGTCCTTAGACAAAACAACCGGTACAAAATTTGCTTGCGAAAAAATTTTATTACATCGCATGTAGTACAGTAAAAACTATCGTTGATTAACGCACAATGCATTCATGTGCATATAAAAATAAAAAAATATTTTAATTTTAATATATATATATATATATATATATATATATATATATATATATATATATATATATATATATATAATATTTATTTTGAAGCGCGCAGGGTGCAGTAACGCTTTTTCATTATTGCTAGCATGCTAAGCGTTCGATTAAATTCAACCGTGGCCAATTTAAAACACCTTGAGGCGAATGGTTTTGGGTTTCGCTTCGAGTACATGAAACCAAGCTCAGCTTGAGAACGGCTTCAGATAGCGGACCGGCTCGGTCGTCACCAACCGGCGAACGCCGTACGTTAAAGCCGGTCCAGTCCCCCACTCCCACCTTTGCTAAGCCCTTACTCACTCTCTTGGCAGTTGGACGGCATTTAGTGCGCTCTCTCTCTCTCTCTCTCTCTCTCTCTCTCGGTCTCCTCCCCCCCTCCCCTAAACCCTCTCCCACCTCAAAAGCCAACTAACTCTGCTCGTTTCTTCCTCGAGTTCTCTCAGACTCGATTGCTATCTCGGAGGCTCCCATTTCCTCAGATCCGTTGGGTTTGCGACGAATCGGAGCGTGGAATTTGCTCTATCGCGGCGGAAAATTCTGGTTTTGAAATCTCCGAGGCTTAAAACCCCGGCATTTCGAGAATTGCAGCGAAATTATTGCTGTGGTTATTCGGATCGGAGCATTGCGACATGGTGATTCGAATTCAATTTTTTTTTGATCAGTTTGTTTGATTTCTTTTATTTCTGTTTCGAAAAGATGTTTCGTTTATCTCCCCTGCTGGATTGGGTTATGGATGGCTAGAATTGAGTGAGATCTGGGGCTTTGTGGATGGGCGAGTTGGAGTGGAAGGATTGGAAAGAGAATCTGGTGTTGGGCTCTTCTTTGATTTGATTGCATGACATTAGCGTCAGATTTATTAGCAGAGATTTGATGATTGTTTGCTTTCATTGTTTTTAAATTTAAAACTTCTTTTCTCTCTTATTTGACGGATAAGAGGATTTTCTGGAAGAAATCTGGTTTGGAGAATGGTGAAACTGGTGTAGAGTGAGAATTTTTCTTTATTTTAATTACTCACCATTTACTTCGAGGTGGCCAATTGTTTAAAGATTTTTTTCCCCCTGTAACGATGCAATTTTATCGGGACATTTGTGGCCTGCTTTTCGATTTAGTTGTGTGCAATCGAACCTCATGGCTTCATGGCATGGGTTTTAAGTTCAATGATTTCTACCTTTTATTTCTATTAGATCCTTATAACGAAGTGGATTTAATTGAAAAAAAAAACTGATTTTAAAAGTAAATTGACGATCACGCTGCCAATTCCTGCTAGATCTTAAAATATTGCTTGATTTAGTACAAGAAAACATTTTCGATCATGCAATCTAATGGAATCGGGAATTTTATTTTAAGAAAACGGATAATAACGGGTTTCAAAACTCTCTCATTTGTTTAATTTCGGACTTCTCTAGTGACATCTAGCACGAGCTTATGAGATTTTTGTTATCTTTGGCAGCAATAGTGATGCAGGTGAGAGCGTTTTGAAGCAAAATTGATAGAGGTATCCAATCAGGTGAATTTATTTTTCTTTTCTCTTTTATTCCTTTTCTTTCAGGATAAAAATTGTTGGTCATGCTTATGAGGCAGTAGTGGCAACATAATCGCTTTCAGATTGGTCGGTAGAAACGGATCCATAATGCATATGAACAATAATTGTATGGTGGTGGGTCCTAATAGTGTTAAAAATTTGTTATTTCAATTAGGCAGGACTTCTCAGCCGTTCTGATGCATTGCTCTTAGGATTGATTCCTGTAGCAATGTTGGTCTGTAGCACTGCGCCACTCCAGAGCTCTCTTTTTACTTGGTTGATTAATAATATATGTAGATCTGGCAGATGCGTTGTGCCGGCCCAGCATCATACGGTTACTTGAAGATAGATTTTCATCTAATTATCGTTTAGATTGTAATTTTGGACATTTCTGATTTTTCTGACATGCAGGTTGACTTTATTTGATATTGGGGATAAAAATTTTGTTTCCTTGTTTATGTTTACATCTCAATGTTTAATTTGAGCAAATGATGTTTGGTGTGGTAATTTGCATTTGACTATCTTTCTTGAAACATGGAATGATGTGTAGCTTATTTTGTGAATCTTTTAATGAAATTTGTTATTCTATTGATTGCAAATCAGGTGCCAGGTATATCCAGTTAATGGAGGCTGAGTTGTGTTCATCTCGAGTTTTGTCTCTGTGCCGGGAAGAAAGTGGAGATGAAGAGCTCTCAGTGCTTCCCAGGCACACTAAAGTCATTGTCACAGGTAACAACAGGACGAAGTCTGTTTTAGTTGGGCTGCAAGGTGTTGTGAAGAAAGCTGTTGGTCTTGGTGGCTGGCACTGGCTGGTAATAGAACCAATCCTCAGCTGTAGACATGAATCTGGATATATTGCAACTTTCTTTGAGCTATTTCTATCTGTTCCATATATGTCATATTGTGATTAGAGTTATTATTAGCATAGAGGACTCACCCTCGAGTCTTAATCATAACTCTTTAGCAGATCATGATGATAATTTGATGCTAGTATGGACAGGTAAATTCTGTTCCAACTAATCAATTAAAAGAAACTTTTTGGCTGGGTGCTGAACAAGGTCTCCGCTGACCTTACATCAAATGCTTGCCAATTAGATGGCTGTGCTTCTGCGCTATGTTTTATGGTACCTCTCCCAGATTTCGTCTGCTCTGCTGTGTAAAGAGGTTGTGTGGATTTGATTTCCATGACATTCCACTATTAGCGGCAATAAGCAGGAGAGCACAGGAAAAAAAAAAAAAAAAAAAAAGGTTAGATGTAGGCTGGAAAGAGAAATTATGGATCTTGTGCCACGGTTTGATCTTGTAGTCAGGAGAGCCGCGATCCTGTAGTTCACTTTCAAATTTCTAGACCTCATCTGTTCCAGATTAAATCTTCTGCCTATAATTTCATGGCAGTACATTCTTTGTTGATTCGTTATGTCAGGTTCTCAAGAATGGGGTGGAGGTAAAGCTGCAGAGGAATGCCTTGAGTGTTCTGGAAGCTCCAACTGGAAATGAAGATGATGAGGAAGTCGACTGTGATAACTCTTTCTGCAGCAGCTCTGACATGGGAGATAAAGATATTGATTACAGTAGGTTTTAAGCTTTTACTGATAGTCAAATATCATGTCAAGTATCAGATAATCAAGTGCTCCTAATGAGCAATAACTAAACATCTTTTAATTGAAGCAATGAGCAATAAAACCAGTTCATCACATGTCTTCAATAAATTCTCTGTGGGCAGGTAGCATGGAATTCCACAAGCCAACCAAGCCAAGGGTTCGACATACCAGGCCCTGGACATCTTCAACAAAGTCGAATAACCGAGGCATCTTCAGAGATGTCCACTCCCATGATTACAAACCTCAGACGGTGAGAAATTATACGAATGATGATTTCACCATATGTATCCATATTTTATTAGCCCAAGTGATGCTTTTCAGCTTTTGTGCAATCATCATGCATGATGGCTTTGCTGAAGTCTCAACCATCAACCCTATTGTATTATCTAGTGTTTAAACGAACAATTCATTGCAAAATTTATTGACGTTAATAATATAATTTAGTCCAGTTATGACAGCGGCACCTATCGTTTAAGGGAGGATGTGGAACACCATATTATAGATTGAATTGTACGTATTGAAAGATTGTGCTTACAATTTGTAGATTATTAACAGAGGGTAAACTTTGCAAAACTCGGGACGGCCACCTTGTGGAGATACTGGAAGCACTTTGATCTGGTAAATTTCCGGCCCGACGCTGTGATAGCATCTCGAAGATGTGAATTTTTCTTTGCAGACTAACATCAAGCATATGCAACGATGTTCAGGTGAGCGTCAATCCCAACCCATCAAAGGAGCAACTGGTCAGTGGTGTGCAGCACCATTTCCTTTCTCAGGTACCATTCTTACTTTATTAAACCAAAATATCTTAGAACCGAATGTGTGTTTTTCCTGTTCTATTTTCAAAGCCTTACACTTCCTTTATTCCAATTGCAAAAGCAATTGGATGAGATGCAGGTTATTGTGGGATTCATCCACACAGCAAAGAGGTTGAAGACAATCTACTCTTAAGGAATCAGAAGTGGAAGAGTGGTACAATCCAGATTGCTGTAGGCTTGAACCAAAATATGAAATCTAAAAGGAGATCATGTTTGTCATTCTGGTGGAAATCTTTATTTAAGAGCTTCACCAGCTCATTCACATGTAGCACAGCACTGCTAACCATGCTATATAAAGCTTTGTTGTGTCGTGTTCTACGATGTTTAGATCTATGATTTGGCGCTTTTTTAAGGGAAGGATACCGGATATGATTGATGTAGCAGCTGCAATGTTGATGTTTGGATGTGGGATGGTCTGGTCTTATACGGAAGGAGTAGGAAAACTTTTTCTCTTTCTAGACCTCAAAAACTGCACCTATTTATAAAGTAATCAAGCTAGAGGGAGGTGATGGGAAGGCCGACAGGCTGTGTGATGGGTTACGTGTCCGTTAGGTTGGTTGGACAAACCGAGGCCGCAATGGACGGCGTTTATAATTAATTCTATCCCAATCTCTCAGCTGATTTTTGTGTCCCAACTTTTGAGTCGTTTTTTAAACCGGTGCCTTTTGGCATCGGTTTTAGAAAAAAGACGTCCGAATTTATCTTATTGCAAAAGAGGTTAAAGTAAAAAATATCACTTTAAATAGCATTTTTTACTTTCATCTTCTTACTTTTTCTGTGCTATATCAGTCAAAAAAAAGTAAAAAGGATGATAAGAAATCGTCACTTGAAGTGGCGATTTCAGTCTTATGAAATCATCACTTTTCATAAGACTGAAATCGCCACTTCAAGTGGCGATTTCATGAGATAAAGAAATCGACACTTGAAGTGGCGATTTCTCAAATCATTTATATAATGCGAAAAAAAAAAACGGATATAAGAGTAATTAATAAGGAAAGATAAAAACTTATCATTTCAAATCAAGTAGGAGAGTAATTAAATAATATATTTTTATTTATCTTATTGTTATTTTGAATTAATAATATCTATATAGTTTCAAATCGAGGAGAAACGATATAGAGAAGAGATGATAACTTACAGTTTCAATCAAGTAGGAGAGTAATTAAATAATATTTTTTTATCTTATTATTATTTGAATTAAATAATCTATATTTCAAATGGAGAAGATAAATGGTACGATTTACGAAGCGTTCGAAACATGGAACGTGATCCCTTCATCACTTCTGTAAAGATAGGTCAATGATAGGTCAATTAATTAAAAGTGATAAAAGAGTGATTTGAAATTCAAAGATTTGAAACTTATAGATATTTAATTTAAAATTACAATAAGATAATAAAAATATATTATTTAATTCCATATTATTAAATTTAAATTTAGAATTATTTTTCCAAATTAAATTCAAAGATTTGAAACTATATATTAAAAATAAATGAAATAATTTCTAAAAATAAAGAATTTTTAAAATAGAAACATAAACCAAATAAAAATTAGAATAATGCATTGTTATTTTAAATTAATAATATCTATACAGTTTCAAATCTTTAAATTTCAAATCACTCTTTTATCACTTTTAATTAATTGACCTGTCTCTACGTACGCCATGAAGGGATCACGTTCCAAGTTTTCAAACACTTCGTGAACCGTACCGTTTATCTCCTCAATTTGAAACTGATATTAATTTAAAATAATAATAAGATAAATGTCTCTTACTTGATTTGAAACCGTAAGTTTTTATCTCTTCTCCTCTTATTAATTACTTTCATATCCATTTTTTTATCCATTTTTTTTTGCATGGAAGATAAAAGTGATTTGCGAAATCGCCATTTGAAGTGGCGATTTCTCTCATGAAATCGCCACTTCAAGTGGCGATTTCAATCTCATGAAATCGCCACTTGAAGTGGCGATTTCTGAACAGAAATCGCCACTTCAAATGGCGATTTCTGTTCATTTTTTTTTATGCCAGCAAAAATCTTTCGCTGACGTGGCATTGATTCATTGAAGTGGCGCAATAAGATGAATTAAAATGCGTTTACTTGTCAAATGCTATGTGTGAAATCATATCTCGACTTTTCCTATTTTAAAGAAAATAGAGCAAACCAGTGGTCTTGTCAGTTGTCATCAATTAAATTGCTTGCGTGGGTGTGAAGAGTCTTGTTCAGACTTCCGTCAATCGAGAGATGACGACCAGCTCTAGACGATCACTCCACTGGTTGATTTGATCATTGCTTGCGATGGAGAGCAACTGATGATTTTTCATTGCGTGTTTAAAATCGTACTTGAATTGTGTGATTAACTTTTAAATGATGTATTACTATTCCGAATCAAAATAGAGTGACAAGCGAAACACTGGAAGTTCAAAAACCTAGCCTATGATCAGGGATGGTTCAAATGCAAATTTTGGAAATCCTAGATTTCTGAGGCCTGTGAAAAAAGATGGTCAAGAGAATCCTTTTGAGGGCACTAACTTGCCCTCATTCTGATTTTAGGCCAAGTTTTTCACCCATCTGGTTATCAAAATATTGTTGCCTCCCATGATCTACCACCTCCTCTAAACATCTTAAGCAGGAGGATGGAAAGAAGATTACTGAGGCAGTAGACTGGTTCTAAGCAGGAGAGATGTCTGCTTTATATATTATTTAGACTGGTTTCTTAAGTAGGAGAGCCATGTCTTCTTTATATATTATCATAATTCTATGAAAACAGTGGTTTATGTCATGCTTGAAGCAAAGATTCCTAAATTGATTGGCAACCCTCTAACAAAAGCTTAGATAAGATCTTAGTGAACTAATGGTGTTCCAAAGAAATTTGTCCCCTAGACAAATTAATAATCAACTACTTTGCCCAAGGCAAAGCATTATTGGGACGGTTACTGCGTTGCAATCACTTGTATTATTGGAGTCAACATTGTCTCATCTACAATAGTAGGTGGTCAAGAGTGGTTCACAAAGGTACATAGGTGACCTCAGATTGCAAGATTCTTTTCACTTGAATAATGTTTCATGACTTGTATATAGGTGTGGCTTCAATTGTCAGCAGTCAAGTGGCAAAATAGGATCAGCAGATCTAATAGACAACCTCAATTTTATTCCCAAATAGGCAGCCTAAGCTGCATCAACAAGCAAACACATTAACATAACTGCAGCACACTATACCTTTTATTTTCCATCTCCCATCGCTAGCTCTGCAGCTCCCATCACAATGATCTTATATATGAATACGACCATTCTCCATCTAGTTAGTTAACCTCACCGCAAATGAAAGTCTAATATAACATCATAAATGCAACAAACTAAAATGTATGATATTTTAGGTCTTAAACCAGAGTTTCTTAGGGACTGTTTAGCACCGTTATTGATTTTGTGAAATACTGTATAGAAATTTATGTTGAAGATACGATTTGCACAAAACTTCTGCTGTTCCTTGCTTTAATTTTCTTACTTTTTGGAAAGCAGCAAATCCTAGCGTCCAAACTTTCTTAAATTTTCAAACAATTTTAGAAAATGCATCTCTGAAATTCACAACATTATATTAAGTGAAAATGGCATCTTGATCATCTGTAAACAATAGATCTAACCTGATATCATGGCAGTTGGGGTCTCAGAATGCTGTGCAGATATATAAATCAGAGATACTACACTTCCATGGAATGTTGAATAGAGAAGACATCCATAGATCAGTAGTTCAGTCCTATATAATAAAACCCTCAAACCGCAAATAAATAGGAAGGAATCGTATGTTATATAAAAATGAGACGCAAATTTAACATCTATCAGAATAAAAATGACATCATATCTTAGAATGACTTTGTCAATGAATGAATATGTCACGTGAAGTGCCAGCACAAATTATTTCAGGAAAATCATAAACAAAATTATAACTGAGTTGGATTAATTAGAATGCAATCCAGTTACCTGATATGCGAGTCCTTTATAATGTTGCAGGATTTATTCTTCCAAAACTACTACCACTTGTGATGAAGATCCAAAAGGAGCATCTTAGTTTTAGAACAAGGAGGAAATCCCAGTTACATAATAGCCTTAAAAAAAAAAAAAAGGGAAAACATACTTCATGAAAAGGCTAACGTACATGTCATAAAGACAAGTCAGAGCTAACAAATGAACCAAGCGAAGCTATTACCAAATCCCGTGAGGACGATCAGTTTAATAGCATCAACATCGCCGACTAACACAGCAATGAAAATACTCGAGTACAAAGTAATGTTAACAACATCGATAAAGGTCACGGTTATGAGCAAAAGACATTTTTCACTTGCTAAATGCAAAAGGTTGCTCCAGCATCATTTATATTCAATTTCCAATCAGACCGTACGAGAAGGAAGTTCCTGACAAGCAGTGAAGTGAACTGTTTCTTCACTCCTTGAACACGTTATGTGCGTGCACCTTATACAGGTCTCTGTTTCTTCCTCTTGCTCCATCTTTGAGCAAAAATCTGACCCATGTCTACTGATATATGAAATGGAGTCTGTGAAGATGGACGTGGTGCACAGGCTGCCACATCCTCGTCAGAGTAGAGGCAATGGCAATGTGTGGTGCACAAAGCGTGATCACACAGACCATGCTATTGTTTGCCGATAGGATGCTGTTCTTGGGAAATGACACTAATGGCAACCCACAGGGCTGCCTCTTTATCTTTGATATTCGTAGTGATGTGACCTTTTTGCTTTTTGCTTGTCAGCTTCTGCTGATATTGCTTACTTTAATACTTTCCAGGACAAAGTTTCTCTTAGCAGAAGACAGCCTCCACTTCTAAACTTTATTTGATGATAAAGTGTATCATCAATTTTTTTTTTTTTTTTTTTTTTTTTGACAAACGAAGCATCATACCATTCAGTGTAAGTTAATCTAAATAAATTAAAATATAAAATATATTTAAATACAATAAAATATGAATCTTTCTGTCGCCAAAACCAAAATCATCATCCCTTTGAACCAAAAGCTTCAGAGGCTTCTCATCATCACAAGCTCAGTGTTCTCTTTCTTCGCCTAATAATTTGTTTTCCCCTAAACATAATTGCTCATAGTTATGGTGCGTCTCTTTGAGCAAGCTTCCTGAGCCTCATCATACCTATCCAATCTTTTCAGGGGAAGTACCATCCCTCTCCAATATTATTATTTAGGTGAAGTTATGAAGTGATCCTTTTCATTTTAAGAAAACTCTTTATTGATTAAAATAATAAGATCCGATTCATTATATATATATATATATATATATATGATCTTCTCATCTACCTTCTTTGTACATAATTATTATTACTATACACAAAAAAATATATACAGTCATTTTCTCACTATAAATAATTATTGAAGGTAAGAATGATCAAAAAAAAAAAAAATTGACATAGTGAAACAGGTGTTATATAGTCAATAGAGACTAAATTTTATAGCTCAATCCATTGAAGGATCATTTATCAATTTGCGCTAATATGTAGTTTACTGTCAGCCAAACAAGCAAAACCTTAAACTATTATAGCACTGATTTTGAATGCTAGGATCTTCATGCAAGGAAAACATTGGTGAAGGCAGACAAGAAAGGTTATGACTTCTAGGTGCCAGAAGTGGTTCTTCTTTATCTATTTCGACTTATAGAGAGAAATGCTTGTTTAGATGGCATTATCGTTCGCAGCAACGATCTTCAATTTTGTGTACGAGTTTCAAGAACATAAAACAATATCTTCTCTTGTAGGTATGCAAAGACAAAGTTCAAATATTTTGCACTTGACCATCGTGAAGTTTAGATGTCTTGCAATATAGATTACACACTTTTTATTATTTATCCATTCATTTTCGTATGTGCATGGCGCACCCAAGTTACTAGCATCCAACACTAAATGACTAGCAATTCAACTAACAACTAGTTGGCACACTCCTAGTTAGCATTACTGCTAAGACTTTAAGGGTTGGAAATGAAGAGGATATGTCCAAACTTTTGTCTTGTAGACAAATCAAGGGATTCCATTACACATGTTCCATCCTGCTACCTCCAAGGAAAATGGAACAAACGAATGGAGAAATCAACATCTTCTAAAGGTATGGGTATCATACATGACAGCTGAGGGATAAAAATTTAGGATCGATACTCCCTAGAAGTTCAATCCTGATGGGGCCAGTTGACCCCATGGGTAATAAAGATAAAATTTTTGGATGGCATCCTCTCAAGATTGCGATTTTCAGACAATTTTCCTATACGGCCGCGGCGGCCTTTCTAGACGGCTTAATTCCTAGGCGGCCTCACTGTTCTACTCGGTTTTCTTTTCAAATGGCACGATGAGCATTAAACATTTCCTCCACGGCATTGCTTCGTCATAATGAAGAAAGAGAATAAAAAGGAAAAAGGGGCCACGTTACGTGGGCCACCTTCTGTCATTAATGGCCGATAGTCAAGTCAAAGGGCTGGAGCATTTAATGGTGCAGAATGACATTGGCTACATTTAATGGGTTGGCCAGCATTTAATGGAATGGAGCGTGACGGACGCGTAATGAGAAGAGAGGAGAAAGTCTAAGTCCTCCCTCCTCCCTCCTCCCGCTCTCATTCAAGTCGGCCATCGTCCCGTCCCGGCCTCTTCCAAGTCGACCCCGCCTCATTTAAGTCGACCCTCTCATTCAAGTCGGCCCCGCCTCATTCAAGCCGGCCCCGACTTCTCCAAGTCGGCCCCGCTCGGCCCTGGCATCTTCAAGCGGCCGAGCCAGCCCTGACTTCCCAAAGTCGGCTCCGCTCGCTCTAGCACCTCCCAGTCGGCTGAGCCAGCCCCGACTTCCCCAAATCGGCCCCGTTCGGCTTCGGAACCTCCCTGTCGGCCGAGCCGGCCCCGACTTCCCCAAGCCGGCCCCGGTCGGCCCCGACACCTCCCAGTCGGCCGAGCCGGCCCCGATTTCTCCAAGTCGACCCCGCTCGGCCCCGGCATCTCCAAGTCGGTCGAGTCGGCCCTGGCATCTCCAAGTCGGCCGAGCCGGCCCCGACTTCTCAAAGTCGGCCCCGCTCGGCCCCCGCACCTCCCAGTCGACCGAGCCGGCCCCGACTTTCTCAAGTCGGCCCTGCTCGGCCCCGGCATCCCCAAGCCGGCCGAGCCGGCCCCGACTTTCCCAAGTCGGCCCCGCTCGGCCCCAACATCTCCCAGTCAGCCAAGTCGACCCCGACCATCCCTGGTCGGCCCCATCCCGGCATCTCCAGGTCGGCCGAGTCGGCCCTGCTCGGCCTCGGCGCCCTCAGGAGAGTCAAGGCAGTCCCGATCAGTCCCAACTTTCCCAAGTTGGGCCTAGGATGGTCCTGACTGTTCAAGCCGCCATCCTTCTGACCCGCGCCATCTGATACAACCAGGTCCAACCACCTATTGGCCGCTCCATTAATGGGACTAGACCCAACTACCCGCCAGCTCCACTGACTGATGGGACGTGGCTCACCAACCGCCATTTTTTCCCTCTCCGATGGGACAGGACCCACCAACCGGTCCAGACTCACGCAACCCCCATGAACCCCGGACATTCCCTTCTCACGGAACTCTATGTGGTTGTGCAGGTGTCAACCCCCTATAAAAGGGTAAGTCCACTCAGAAATAAGGTACGCAAATCGATACGCTCGCTATCCTAACACTCAGAGAGGGATTCCCCCTTTCTGAGGACTCATTTTTCTCCAAGAAGAGCTCGTCTCAGCTCTCCCTCAGCTGTGACCTCGGTTGTTGACTTGAGCGTCGAAGGGTCCCCACCGGAGCACCCCTCTGGTCTTGGGACTTTTTTGCAGGCCATCCGATCAGGCGTGGATTCGTGGATTCGTGGATTAAGCAGCTCTCTTCTCCCGACGTTCAAGACCGGTGATCGGGCGTCATCAGATTGGCGCGCCAGGTAAGGGGAGACTGCAAAAGCAAAGAAGGCCCGAACCCTATAATATACTTCTCTTTTCTCCCCCTCTACTAATAATGGTGATGACACGAGCTCAGGATGCCTCAATTAGTCACCTTGGGGGCATCTTCCCCCAGCTAGGCAGCAGGAGACCAACCTCCCTGCCGCTGATCCTCCCGTTACTTCCCCGCAACCAGAGGCGGCTGCCCCGGCTGCAGAACAGCTGGCAACTCTCACTCAGCAAGTCCAACCCTCACCGCCATGGTCCACGGACTTCAGCAGCAACAGCAGTCCTTGGCCACCCAGCATCAGACTGCTCCCCTTGCTAGTCAACAGTCTACAAAGGGAGGCTCTCCTCAGCGAGAGGTCGGTCGTCACCGGGCTTCTCCAAGGAAGCCTCGCCGTGAGCCCCCCAAGTGGCCATGATCTCCAGATTGTGGCCCGAGCAAGTTTCCTCCCGAGCCGCATCGCCAGAAGGAACCAAAGCGAAAATCCCACCTTCCGCGTCCTTCTCCTTCTTCTTCGTCTTCCTCTTCTTCATCCTCGAGCCACCACGGAGGGCTCCGACGATCAGCCGCCAGGCGGAGGAGCGCCTGGACAAGTACAACCGGCAACTAGACGAGCTCGCTAGGAAGATCAACAACCAACCGGAGGAGGAATATGACACCCGTCCTCCTTATACTCGCCGAATACTGGAGGAGCCCGTTCTCTCTATATTCTGATTCCCCCAGATAGATCTGTACGATGGTACGACGGATCCTCTTAACCACCTCGAGAGTTACAAGGCCATGATGCAAGTTCAGGGTGCCTCGGACGTCCTTCTCTGCAAGGTTTCCCTGCTACTCTGCGGAAGGATGCTCACGCTTGGCACTCGCGCCTGTCCCCCACAGCATCGACTCTTTTCGAGAGCTGAAAAGGGCCTTTCTGGCGCATTTTCATGCCTATCGGCGAATCCCGAGGGTCGCGGACAGCCTCTTCTCCGTGCGTCAGAAGAAGGGGGAGTCACTGCGGGACTTTGTGTCCTGGTTCAAGACCACTGCCCTTGAGGTATATCATCTCGACGACGCGGTGGCGGCACTAGCGCTGAAGCGGGGGCTCCTCCCGTCCCGCTTCATCTTTTCTTTGGATAAGAAGCCCCCGAGCTCTTACTCCGACCTCCTCGGGCTCAGAAGTACATCTGTGCGGATGAGCCGACCTCACCCGCAGGGAATCCTCAAGGAGCTCCAGCCGTAAGCCTGCTCGCCCCGAGCCAAGTGGACCCCCTCGCCACCGGTGGCCTGATCCGTCTCGCCGATCCGACAATAGGCGTCGAAGCCCTGTCCCTGATGAGAGCAAGCTCACGCCTCTTCTCGCCCCTCGGTCTCACATCCTTATGGAGATTGAGGGCGAGCCTTATCTCCAGCGCCCTCCTCCTATGAAGAAAGGTCCTTCCCGCGACAAGAGCCGTTATTGCTGATTCCATCGAGATTACAGACACGACACCGACAGCTGCTTCAGCCTGAAGCGTGCTATTGAGGAGCTCATCCAGCGGGGCTACCTCGGCAAGTATGTCCAGAAGGCACCGCAACCGCTGCAGGTGCTCATGGGGCCTCTGCCCGTTCAGGCTGCTGTCAACAACACCCCCACGGAGCGGACGGTCGGGATGGTGTCTTGGAGGGCAAACTGTCCCCCAACTGGGAGGGCCCGGATCCTTATTGTATCGCCGAGACGCTCCACCGAGGGGCATACCGACTAGAAGAGCTCAACGGACAACCTATTCCGCGTACCTGGAACGCGGATAACCTCCGCCAATATTATCAATGATGTATCCCCCAGAGTAGGAGCAATAAAGAGGGCCCCTTCCAACGCCACAGCCTATTCTCCCTTGTGTCCAAGGACCAGATCTCAAAAAAGAAGCTCGCCGGCATCGCGGCCTACAGGACACCACTCGGCCCTGGCACGGAGGTGCCCCCGAGTCGATTAAGACCCTAAAGGCTCCATACCCGATCGAGTTGCCCCTCGGGCGGTACACAAACCCCAGGTGGTTCTAAAGGAGCTCGCAGGCATGCGGCCTATGGGACACCACTCGGCTCCGGCACGAAGGTGCCCCCGAGTCGGTTAAGACCCTAAAGGCTCCGTACCCGGTTGAGTCACCCCTCGGGCAGCACACAAACCCCCGAGGTGGTTCTAAAGAAGCTCGCCGGCATCGGGCCTACGGGACATCACTCGGTCCCGGCACGGAGGTGCCTCCAAGTCGATTAAGACCCTAAAGGCTCCGTACCCGATCGAGTCGCCCCTCGAACGGCACAAAACCCTCGATGTGGTTCTAAAGGAGCTCGTCGGCATCGCGGCCTATGGGACACCACTCGGCCCCGGCACGGAGGTGCCCTCGAGTCGGTTAAGACCCTAAGGCTCCGTACCCGGTCAAGTCGCCCCTCGGGCGGCACACAAACCATCGAGGTGGTTCTAAAGGAGCTCGCCGGCATCGCGGCCTACGGGACACTACTCGGCCTCGGCACGGAGGTGCCCCCGAGTCGGTTAAGACCCTAAAGGCTCCGTACCCGATCGAGTCGCCCCTTGGGCGGCACACAAACCCCCGATTCAAAAGGAGCTCATCGGCATCGCGGCTAACGGGACACCACTCGGCCCCGACACAGAAGTGCCCCCGAGTCGGTTCAAGTCCCTAACAGCTCCGTACCCAGTCGAGTCGCCCCTCGGGCGGCACACAAACCCCTGAGGTGGTTCAAAAGGAGCTCATCGGCATCGCGGCTAACGAGACACCACTCGGCCCAGCACAGAAGTGCCCTCCGAGTCGGTTCAAGTCCCTAACAGCTCCGTACCCAATCGAGTCGCCCCTCGGACGGTACACAAACCCCCGAGGCGGTTTGCAGCCTCAACGGCTTTCTTTCTGCCTCAGCGGCATTATTGCAGCCTCAACGGCTTTTTCTGCCTCAACGGCATTATTTCAGCATCAACGTCTTTCTCTCTGCCTCAGCGGCACTATTGCAGCCTCGACGGCTTTATCTCTGCCTCAACGGCATCATCTCTGCCTCAGCGGCATTATTGCAGCCTCAACGGCTTTATCTCAGCCTCAGCAGCATCATTGCAGCCTCCACGGCTCTATTTCTACTTCGGCAATTTTATCTCAGCCTCAGCGGCATCATTGCAGCCTCTATGTATCTATTTCTGCTTCAGCAATTTTATCTCAGCCTCAGCCGCATTATTGCAGCCTCAATGGCTTTATCTTTGCCTCAACAGCTGATTGACGAGCATACCCCCAGAAATTGGCGTACGCTGCTTTAAGTGGCATAAGGTAATTAATTTACCTTCAAAATTTCTTAAAGTTCTACACTCCTTTCGCTTAGCTGATGCGAGGCACACATGCTCAAAGAGTATGGGGGGCATTTGATGGGGCCAGTTGATTCCATGGGCAATAAAGATAATAATTTTTGGATGGCATCCTCTCAAGATTGCGATTTCAGACAATTTTCCTAGACGGCCGCGGCGGCCTTCCTGGACGGCTTAATTCCTAGGCGGCCTCACTGTTCTACTTGGTTTTCTTTTCGAAGGGCACGATGAGCGTTAAACATTTCCTCCACGGCATTGCTCCGTCATGATGAAGAAAGAACAAAAAGAAAAAGGGGCCACATTACGTGGGCCACCTTCTGTCATTAATGGCCGATAGTCAAGTCAAAGGGCTGAAGCATTTAATGGTGCAGAATGACGTTGGCCAGCATTTAATGGAATGGAGCGTGACGGACGCGTAATGAGAAAAGAGGAAAAGTCCAAGTCGGCCTCCTCCCTCCTCCCGCTCTCATTCAAGTCGGCCCCGCCTCGGCATTGTCCCGTCCCGGCCTCTTCCAAGTTGGCCCCGCCTCATTTAAGTCGGCCCCGCCTCATTCAAGCCGGCCCCGACTTCTCCAAGTCGGCCCCACTCGGCCCCGGCATCTCCAAGCCGACCGAGCCGGCCCCGACTTCCCCAAGTCGATCTCGCTCGGCCCCGGCATCTCCAAGCCGGCTGAGTCGGCCCCGCTCGACTCCGACACCTCCCAGTCGGCCGAGCCGGCCCCGACTTTCCTAAGTCGGCCCCGCTCGGTCCCGACTTTCCCAAGCCGGCCCCGCTCGGCCCCGGCACCTCCCAGTCGGTCGAGCCGGCTCCGACTTCTCCAAGTCGGCCCCACTCGGCCCCGGTATCTCCAAGTCGGCCGAGCCGGCCCTGACTTCTCCAAGTCGGCCCCGCTCGGCCTCGGCACCTTCCAGTTGGCCGAATCGGCCCCGACTTCCCCAAGTCAGCCCTGCTCGGCCCCGGCATCCCCAAGCCGGCCGAGCCAGCCCCGACTTCCCCAAGTCGGCCCCGCTCGTCCCCAGCATCTCCCATCAGCCGAGTGACCCCGACCATCCCTGGTCAGCCCCGCCCCGGCATCTCCATGTCGGCCGAGTCGGTCCTGCTCGGCCTCGGCACCCTCAGGAGAGTCAAGGCAGTCCCAACCAGTCCCGACTTTCCCAAGTTGGCCCCAGGACGGTCCTGGCTGTTCAAGCCGCCATCCTTCTGACCCGTGCCATCCGACACAACCAGGTCCAACCACCCACTGGCCGCTCCATTGATGGGACCAGACCTAACTACCCGCCAGCTCCACCGACTGATGGGACGTGGCTCACCAACCACCATTTTTCCCCTCTCCGATGGGACAGGACATACCAACCGGCCCAGACTCACGCAACCCCACGAACCCCGCTGACATTCCCTTCTCACGGAACTCCACGTGGTTGTGCAGGTGTCAACCCCCTATAAAAGGGTAAGTCCACTCAGAAACAAGGTACGCAAACTAATACGCTCGCTATCCTGATACTCAGAGAGGGATTCCCCCTTTCCGAGGACTCATTTTTCTCCAAGAAGAGCTCGTTTGAGCTCTCCCTCAGCTGTGAGCCCGGTTGCTGACTTGAGCGTCGGAGGGTCCCCACCGGAGCACCCCTCCGGTCTTAGGACTTTTTTGCAGGCCATCCGATCAGGCATGATTCGTGAATTCGTGGATTAAGCAGCTCTCTTCTCCCGACGTTCAAGACCGGTGATCGGGCGTCATCAGATTGGTACGCCAGGTAGGGGGAGACTGCAAAAGCAAAGAAGGCTCGAACCCTACAGTATACTTCTCTTTTCTCCCCCTCTCCCAATAATGGTGATGACACGAGCTCAGGATGCCTCAGTTAATCACCCTGGGGGGCATCTTCCTAGTTAGCATTACTGCTAAGACTTTAAGGGTTGGAAATGAAGAGGATATGTCCAAACTTTTGTCTTGTAGACAAATCAAGGGATTCCATTATACATGTTCCATCCTGCTACCTCCAAGTAAAATGGAACAAACGAATGGAGAAATCAACATCTTCTAAAGGTATGGGTATCATACATGTCAGCTGAGGGATGAAAATTTAGGATCGAACTCCCTAGAAGTTTAACCCCATTAGGAATATTTGCTTGTTCCAGAGCCAATTCTGTGCCCCATTCAGCATTGAAGTCTAAGCCAGCATTCGGCCTGCAATCTTTTGGGCTTCTTATGTTTGGGGCCCAGTCAGGCTTTAGAGCCTAAAAAAAGTCTTTGTACATTGCTCTCGGTGCAATATGGCTTGCACCAAACGCTGTGATTCGCCTGCATGCAGGCCCGCATCGAAAGACCATTCATGGATCCCACGTCGCTGATGTTGGGACGAATCATCGTGCCTGATGCAAGCCATGCTGCACTGGGGTAGTGTACCAAGACTTTTCCTTAAAGCCTAAACTATGGGTACAGGCCTGATCTTTTTGGGCCAACTTCTTTAGGCAGCTCAGGCTAGCCCAACCCATTGATCGTCCTAATCTGAAGGAATGTAGGGCACTTCTGTTTGTAAGCTGGTTCCTTTTTTTTATTATTAAGTGATGATATTTTTATTGCTTCTTCTTTTCTATAGATGAAAGTATAGTGGAGACACTTCATCCATACGAGACCTTATTTCTCATCATTCCAAGAAATTTTTGAAAATATAGTTTTCTTTTCTCCATTAAGAAGCCTAGCCCTAGACAATTATGATCATCTATCTCTTAGACAATATAGCTCGCTTGCTAATATTCAGACAGTACTTGTTGAATAAAAGGTTTCAATGATGTTATTCCTGCTCAGGCTAACTCTAAATCTCAAAAGATCATATCTTCTTTTTCCTCTTACCGTTAGCCGGTACCACACTCCCATTCAAGGTGCCCTTCAAGAGAAAACAAGGGAAACACCTTGGGAACTACGACACTCAACCAACAGCAACCTCAAAAGGATATCCAGTCATGGTCATATTTTGTCTCATAAACTTGAAACAAGTCTAACCTCGTTATAATTAGGCACAAAAAAAAATATTGTTCTTCACATTTTATCAAGCATTATATTTCTTTTGAGTATCGTTTTGCCCATAGCCCTTTATCTTTGTTATCACATCTATATATATTTCCAAGTAATCCCATGAAGCACTTGCCAGTCCTGAGGAAAAACCGACGTTCAACGAAAATGGAGGGACTTCAAAATACAATATTCATGAACTATTGAAGTATGGTGTCAGTTGTCGAATATAGAATATAAACAGTCATGCTGATAAGTAACTTGACAAAAACAAGTCATTGAAACATAATAATTACACTTAGACTTGTGGAGTAGCCTATTTTAAAATAATTAGGCCAAATTAGACTCTAGCGGTTTTCTCTGATACAGTTAATCACAGATGGTCGTTGTTCTAATTGGACATCAAGAATGCATTTCTACGTGGTGCCCTTCATGTACGTATCATCCTCCGAGTTTTGAAGAACTTTATTGCTACTCGAAGAATTTCATATATGTTCTTTAGTGGTCTCCTTGTGCTTGGTTTGATTTATTTAGACACATCTTCCTTAACTATGTTGGTTAGATGTACAAGTGATAACCTAAATACAAAATGATTGCATTAATTCCATTATCTCAAAAGAACTAAAACATTTTGGGGCCTGTGTCAATTGAGAAGTATAAAACGGTATTTACAATAAAACAGAAAAAAAACATTGACTTGACTGCAGAAGCCTCATGGATTTCGAGTGAGACTGGTTAATATGGATTTAGCCACCGCTTTGTGGTTCAAACTAACCTGAATCCATGTTAGCCTCCAATGGATAAAGAAAGCACCCAAGACCAGTACTAGTTGTTGAAGAGAGGTCAAAACTCCGAGTCTTCTTAAAACTGGAAAAGGAAAGACCTTGCAATAATCCTCATTTGATTTGACAAAGATTTGAATCTTCAATTATTCAAGTTTCAAATGATCACCTGATTTCTACAGAAATATTGAGACTGAGAACTTTTTTGTTCAAGGATTTGAACAAATGCAAGAAGTTCTGTCCACAAGCAGATTTTGCACCTTGGTGTGTTTATGGATGAAAAACTTGTCAAACATAACCTGAAACCAAATTTAAAAAAAAAAGACAAATCCTTAGTAGGGCCATTAATTAGAAGTCATGTATTTTTAAAGGAGATGACAAAAACTAATACATAATCTCATGCCAGTTAAATTATTTTGAATTTTGGGTAAATGAAGTTGAAGAGAAAAACTTAATATCCTGATATGAAAAGGCCTGCAAATTGGGCTATAGAGCAACTATTGCAGCCATGGAGGTTTTGCACTTGAATCCTTGAAGAAGTGCTTGACACAAGCAATTCTTGCACCATTTCTTTGAAATGATAAGTTTCACTCCTACTGATACTCTCAAAGTATAATTTATCAAAAAGGATAAGCTAATTTTTATTAACACATAAAACCTGGCCACCACCTATTTCTTACCTCAGAGAGAAGCACTGAACTACTCTCCAATAGATGACAGTACCGAAAGTTTCAATGGATATGACTTCAAGACACTCTTTGAAAATTCAGAAGCAACAAGGGATGCAACCAGAAGTGTCCATTATGGCATCAAATATCGTGCTCACTATAGCACTACCACCCAAGATAATTTTTATGAAAATCCAGCAATACTCAATCCCTTAATTTCTCATCCATAATTATATCGTAAGGCACAATTCCTTCCTCCTTTATTAACCTAATGAGTCCTTCCAACATGATGTAAATCTTTTTAGCTTGTGGATGTGACTTATCATTAGAGACAAATCTATGGAGCCTACCGCCACTCTCAGTCCAACTGCAACCTGTCATCTTATTACCGCACCTATTCTCCATCATCCTCCTCATCCTTGCTACATCCTCCCAACATCCAATAGATGCATAGATGTTAGACATAAGCATATAATTAACAGACTCATCTGGCTCAATGCTGAAAAGCATATCTGCAGCCCATTTTGCCAATGCAGTGTTCCCATGGACCTTGCATGCACCAATGAAAGCTCCAAGAATATTCACATCTGGTTCAAAGGGCAAATTAATCAAAACATCATAAGCCTTGTCAATGTAACCAGCTCTCCCAAGTAGATCTACTAAACAAGTATAATGCTCTGAACTTGGCTCTATTTGATAGTCCTTTGTCATAGAACCAAAATAGTGTAGCCCTTCTTCCACAAGACCAGCATGACTACAAGCAGAGAGAACTCCTAGAAAGGCAATCCCATCTGGTCTTATGCTTTCATGCAACATCTTTCCAAATATATCTATAGACTCCCTAGCTAGGCCATGAAAGGCATAAGAATATATCATTGAAGACCATGTGACCAAATCAGGCTTAGGGATTGAACAAAAAGATTGAAATGTATTGTGGATACAGCCACTCTTTGCATACGCCATTATAAGAGCATTTCCAATCGATAGGAAAGCTTCCAACCCATCTTTCACTACATAACAATGGATCTGGATAGCTTCATTGGATGCTGCCATATCAGCACAAGAGCTAAGAACACTGGCAAGTGTTAGCTCGTCAGGTTTCAAGCCCCCTTGAAGCATCTGGCCAAGAAGCTTCATAGCTTCTTTTCCCTCACCACAATGCCCATAACCCACAACCATGGCGTTCCAAGAGACAATATTCCGATTTTCCATGAAATTAAAAGCCCGTCGAGCATCCTCAATGTCGCCGCATTTCGCATACATATCAATGAGTGCACTGCTGACAACTATATCAACATCAAGAGCTAACCTTATAACAAGACCATGAACTTGTCTCCCTGAGAAAAAACTATTCAAAGATCTACAAGAACTGAGCAAACTACTGAAAGTAAACTCATCACCAACAAACCCTTCAGACCGCATAAAAAACAAGATTTCAAAAGCTTCTTTACCAAGACCATTCAAAACATAGCAAGACACCATCACATTCCACAACACCAAATCTCTTATACAGATATTGTCAAACACTAAGCGAGCTTCTCCAACGTATCCACATTTTGAATACATATCAATGAGAGCGCTTCCAACGAAAGCATCTGAATAGAATCCAAACTTCGTAATCAGACAATGGAATTGCGTCCCAACCAGGACATCGTTTAATCTAATGCAAGTGCTAAGAAGATGTACGAAAGTTCTGCTATTAAGCTCCGTCGTTTTTAACAGCTTGCGGTCAGAGAAGAACGAAATACCTATATTTTTCCTCAGCGGGTCGGGGAAAACTGCACCATCACTTCCAGAACTGGCGTCGACAGCTGTGGCATCGGAAGGGTGGCCCGCAAATCCTGGTAGCGATCTTCTGGAAGAAACTAGATGTCTCTGGCGCATTTCATCGAACAGTACGAGCGAAGAGCTGCTGAGAGGGCAAACGGCTCCGAGTTGGCCCCGCGAAGATGAGCCAAGATGGGAGGCTGGTTTCAGTTTCAGCATAAGAGCGCGCAACGTTACGTGCGATAGAAATATATAATGCATTAAGATAACAATGGAGAGCGTTTCTAATTGTTATGAAAGGATGGTTGCGGCGTTTTTTGAAGGCGGTGCGAAACGAGGATTATACGAATCTTTGATTCAGTCCTACGACCGTCTAGAAGTCCATATCATGGTCCAAGGCTCTCCATAATCCTGAGACTTGGAAAGAAGACTGTTATGATCCAGCGATGTTGAGAAACTGCAGAACAGTCCTTAGATAATTCAGAATTCAGAATTTCCCCTTCAAGATCAGATGCTAGGTTTCTTTTGAGGACCTTTCATTGGAAAACCCTAATATGTACGAAATCCAAATTTTCCTTCAAAATCGGATTTTAGGGTTTCTTTTAAGGCGTTTCCCTCTTGGAAAGCTGGAGGAATAATATATATGCTGCAAGCCAATGAAAAATAGTTCAAAGGTGGGCTCTCATGAAAAAAAAAAAAAACATTATATATTCTATTAGTACTCACTTGATATGCTATATCAAATCAATATGTTTATCAAATCGACTCTTATATTAAGTGTATCGATACTATACGAAGGTGATATAAGTTTGAGATCACTATTAAATACATTGAAGATGATAAAAGCATGAGTTTAGTATTAAAATTTGAACCTTGATGAAAATCATGCCCTAATTTTTCATAAAAAGTAATTGAGAATAAGTAATACTACTTTTTAGATGAAAGAACTACAAACCTTTTATATATGTGATGCATAGTAAAAATGTCACCGCATCTACTGGCAGACATGGCATGTGACAAGATTCATCTCCAATTCTGATCCACTAACTGCCATAATATGTTATTCTTCTTTACAGAAAAGGAAAAGCGATACCATCTGCTATCTCTGTACCTTGACAGAGCCAAATCATTCCATACCTCGGCATGGCCAAGCTATCTCCAAACCTCAGCATGGCCGAGCTATCCCGTACCTTCGAACCTCGGCAGGACCGAACTATCTCAGTACCTCAGAGGAGCCGAGCTATTTCCGAACCTCGGTAAGACTAAGCCATCTCCATACCTCGACAGGATCGATCCTCATTCCCTCAACGTAAGCGCCATTGTTACTTCAAATAATGCCGAATATCTCGGAGGATGAACCACACTGATCGCAAGGATTTCGGAGTGAACTTTCCAAAATAGAAATGGAAGCAAAATACAACACTCCGTCCATAATCAACAGGATTTCAAATTCCTAATAAAGCGCCCATCAACTTCATCAACTGTCGATCCTTATAATCGATAGAATTCTGGCCTTATCAGATGCCAACTCCCTAAAACATACTCAAAAAATAAGATAACTGCTTACCTTCTCAACAACGCAAAATACCAAGTCCCATGACCCCCTAAATACGCTCTTGAAGGTAATTTTAAGCCTCCAAAAATGAAGCAGAGGCCATTGCTCTTAAAAAACCCTCTGTAGAGCATCCTTCTGCAACAACCTTTTCTCCCTCATATGTTTGTTGAGAGTATCCACTGACTTGGGCATCGAAGGATCTTTCGCAGGGACTATCTTCTATGATTCTTGCGTAAAGATTGCCTTGCAGGTCCACCTGAACGGGAGAGCGCTATCCGAATACTGACGTACACCTTCCCTGAGTTGAAGAATGAAATTTAGCAGCAACAGATTGACGCTAAAGGAAGGGCCTCAAGTCCCTCTGAAAACTTAAAATAAAGGAGATAAGGTTTAAACAAGAAGGACATTCCCTCATGGCCAACCGTAAGAGAGCAACCACAGATGCTTCTGATCAGGCCACTTCCTAGAGGCCTGATCCCATAAACATTGCGGCACCTTCGCAGTTGCCATCGACCGAGGCTCCTCCACTGTTGGCATCCCCAGTCACCCAGGACCAGTTTGACATACTGCTCTAGCAAGTTTAGGCCCTAGCACAATTGGTGCAGGGGCTCTCAGCTGCACCCACTTAGTAGCTTTTCGGTGAAACAGCCATTCCGGACCCACCGACGGCTCCTCCACCCAACCGGCTCGAGGGCACGAGCCTCCCACGATAATCCGGCCACAAGGAAGGGGCGGAGCGGGAAGGCGGGGACAGGAATCTATCTCAAACCCATCGAGCTTGCTCCTTATCTCCAGTCTTCTCTCACCACGACTCGACACCATGGCTGCGATTCCCCCGCTTTGTCTCTCCTACTATTCAAGACGGCGAGGTGCAATGGCAACTCCATGAGATGCGCCAGAGATATCTATTGTCCCATTTTCAGCCTAAGATGGAGTAGGGTATACCATTTACCTGAGTAGCTTTCAATCCATCATGATGTTCTAGGGGCATCAGATGCGATCCTGTGTCGGGCTTTCCCCTTTACTCTCTGGGGGCCCACAAGAATATGGTTTAATACCCTGAAGCCAAAATCCATTAATTCTTTTGACGAACTGGCATATTTATTCACCATCCAGTTTGTTAGCATCGTCGCCACCGACGAAGATCCAACTTCCTCTCCAAAGTAAAGCAGCGAGAGGAGGAGTCCTTAAGAAGTTTTCTTAACCATTTTAACACGGCCATGTTGAAAGTTGACCATCTCAACCAAGAGATGGCTATGTTTGCCTTAGTGGGAGGAGTATCAAAGGACGAGGACTTTTACTTAGAAATCGAGATCAACTAACCCAAGAACCTCTTTGACATGATGGCCCTGGTAGACAATACGCCAGGGTCAAAGAATCCAGAAAGTTGGCCCGAGCTGAGCAATCCATGAAAAAGGAGAAGAAGAGCTCAGAAAAAAATCGACCGGCTAGCCTGCGAGCTTGCCTCATCGCCATAGGGCTCCACCACCAAAAAAGCGCATCAGAAGCCCGACATAGAGGTTCAATCAATAGCCCCAAAGTAGCCCATAGAGCAGAACATCCATCAGAGCTTCGACAACTACTCTCACCGAACCCATCGATGGCTAATAATATTAATATGATTAGTATGGTCGGCTCCTCCCAGGGATGGCCAAACGAAAAGGAGAATCGGCCTAAAAGAGCCTGGTACAAGGGGTTCGCCTTTTCAAATGAGGACCTCAAAGAAATATAGTACCCCCAAGATATAAAACTCGGAGCACCTCCGAGCAATGAAGACCTTCAAGGATACAGTACCCTCAGGAATAGAACTCAAATAAACCCGAGCATATTACCAATGAAGTATACCTAAACCGAGCCATTTTGCTCATTGTAATAAAACTTCACTCTTCAATTCAAATATTTCTTTTTGAATAATAATCTTCCTTGTGAATGAAAGACATGTCTTGTTCGATCATTGATCCATGGGTTTTCTCTTCTGGGCCTTAGCAAGGCCGACCAGAGTTCTCCGAACCTCGACATGGCCGAGCCTTTTTTATACCTTGATAGGGCCAAGTAAAAGATCCTCAGGGCCTCGGTAAGGCCGACCGGAGTCCTTTGAACCTCGTCATGGCTGAGCTTTCTCTAAACATTGGCAGGGCTAAGTAAAATCTTTTTTTTTGTACCTTGGTAAGGCCAAGTAAAAGATCCTCTGGCCTCGACAAGGCCAACCGAAATCCTCCGAACCTCGCATGGCCGAGCTTTCTCCGTACCTTGGTAGGACCAAGTAAAAGATCCTTTGAGCCTCAGTAAGGCCGACCGGAGTCCTTCGAACCTCGGCATGACCGAGATTTCTCCGAACCTTGACATAGCCAAGTAAAATCTTTTCTTCGTACCTTAGCAGGGCCAAGTAAAAAAAATTTTCGAACTCGGCACGACTGAGCTTTCTTCGAACCTTGGCAGGGCCAAGTAAAATTGTAACATCCTAAAAGTTTTATAATTTTTGTAATATTAAAGGCATTTTTAGTTGTAATGAAAGTTGGATGATTTCAATGATATGTGGGTGTGTTGACCGCTTGATAAATGTAAGAAAAAAAATTATGGTGTAAATGAGTATATTTTTGTGTTCTAATGATTTTGATTTAAGAATTGAAGAGATTTGAGTTTTAATAGGCTTAAATCATAAGAAAAATCAAGTTTAGTTTGAGTTTTGCCCTTAAGTGTTATTTTTAGCAATTGAAATCGACTCTAATTGGTAAGGAGTTGCCAGATGGAGTTACTCTGGTATGATTTAGAACTTCTGGTATGCTCAGGAGTTGACTCCTGTAGAAAAATAGAAAGACAACAATTTTGTTTCGTGCTGTGAGCTGAGCGATTCTGCTCAAGCCGACTCGTAGTTCTGCTCGAGCCGACTCCAAGACTACAGATTTTCTGGGTTAAATCTAAAAATTTCATTTTTATTTTGTTTTAAGTCCAATTTGAGTGTTGTTTGAACCGTTGGATTCTAAAATTGAACTCTTTGAATTAACAAGGTTTTTTCCTAGAAATATTGCATAAAAATATTAATTTAAATAAAAAATAATAATCTACTCTATAAATAGATTAAAAAATTATATGTCAGGGGTAAAATGGGAAAAGGCTCCGAGGTTATTTGTTAATTGTGCTAAGGGAAAAATTAGAAAAAAAAATCTAAGGGCAAAATATCATGGACATAAGTGAACCATGTGTTTTTCAAAAAGCATGCGTTAAGAGTTTTTGAGGACAAAATAAAAATTTGCCAGGCTATTTAAAGATACTATTCATGCCTTGATCCCTAAGAAACCAGGAATAAAGGAATGAAAAGGGGAAAATGTGGGTTCTGGCCAGAGAAAAGAGAGAAATAAAGAAAGAAAAGAGAGGAAGAAAAAAAGAAGAAGAAGAAGAAGAAGAAGAAAAGAAGAAGAGAAGGGAAAGAGGAAAGAGAAGGGAAGGGAAAGCTTGGAGAGGAGCTAGTTTCCGAGGTAAGATCTAGTTTTCCTAAACCCAGGATAGCATAGATTTTTCATAGAGTATTGTAAATGGAATGATTTCTTATTTACCCTAAGTAGAGAAAGGGTGGAAGAAAATAAAGATATTAGAGGTTAGAGCATGTATGTATGCATGGTTTCAAGGAAAAACCTTATGTGCAGGAAACCCTAATAGCTATTGTGTCTATATGATGACCTAAGTCAAGAGGGTTGTTTCAGAGAGCAGAAACACCATATTTGAGTACCAGTTGAAAGAACATTTTGCTGAGGTGAGTGAGTTCTCATTTAGCAATGAAAAGTTTATTTTGAGCTAATATAATGATGTTAATACTTAGCCATGATATGATATGTGTCTTATATCCAAAAAATGAGAACCTAGTATATAATATTTTGATGCATGAGTTTTAAGCATGAGTCTTAAGCAAAAAGAATAAAGTATGAGTTTTGATGCTTGCATTTCAGATGCATACATGGCATATTTGCATGATAGATTATTAAAAAGAACATGTTTGGATGCATGTATCATATAGAGCATTTGGGCAGCTATGGGGTTGATCATTCTTTGACTATGTTGTAACATGAGCATTGTATACTACTATTGAGCCAACACCTCATTGCGATTCGATCGTACGATTAATCCGGGATCAGGGGTGAGTGCACACTTGACCAGGCCCAATGGGGTAGGTTGTAAGCAGCCTATGAGGTAATGAATCATAGCTCAGTGGAGCTGGTTACTATATAGCTCGTGAGAGCAGAGTGAAAACTCAAGGTTTCAGGGTTAAGAAATAAAGCATTTTACCGGGTAAACCGCATGGGTAAGGGGTGCTATTTATACAGGGATCCTATTGCCAGTCACGCACTTGATGAGAGTATACCTGCAGAAAGACGACTATAGGATGATACCTCGAAGGCATTATACATACAGCCCAACATCATGGGATTTAAAAGCTTGCATTTGGATTTGAAAAAGAAATGCCAATGGGCAACTTTTGAAAAGCTTATATTATGATTTAAAAGAGCCAGTGGGCCAAGTATTCATCCCAGTGGGGATGGTTAATATGAGATGCTGGTGGGAAAAATTAAATCTTAATGGGGATCACAGAAATGAGAAAAGAAAAGCTGGGCTGCATAAAAGAAGTTTTATGTCTTATAAGGAAATGCACTATTTATGGATTTTTATATAAATGAGTTATTTTTCAGTGAAAAGTTATTTATAGAGTATTTTAGTACTGATGTATATTGTTGCAAGCATAAGCTAAATTACAAGTTATTTTATCTTATTTTAAAGGATGTATATTATTTGAAGAATAAGCTACATTTTATATTTTCTGATATCATGTCCAAATGTACATTTCATGTTTATTCATGCTATGTATTCTTATTTTAGTTGATATGGTGATGTGGTTCTCTATTTTCTCATAGTTAGATGGTTATTCAGTCATTGAAACTTAGGTCTCATCCCTCTACGATTGATATTTACTTTTAGATCAGTGAGCCCATCTAGCAGGATCAAAGGATTAGCAAAATTGGACCCTTACCTGGTGAAGCTTGCTTGGAGGCAATAGTGTATAAATGATAGCCTTATACCTTGAGTTAGTGTGGGGTGACATTCATGTATATGTATATGAGTATGTGTCCAGTAAGATTTGATGATGTATCTTAAATCCTTTGAAATGAAAAAAAGACTTATGTTTTGGAGGGAATTATGAGTATAATGTATGTATCGATGAGTATGCTATCGATTGTGAATGTAATCTTATAAACCGCCTGAGGATGTTACGAAAAATATTATCTAAGTAGGATAATGTAAAAAATATTGATTTAAGTGATGAGCATGTATAATTGAGCAGATGATAAAAAGTTTTGAACATGATGCATTTTTTAGTATTTGTCGCTTGTGATAATTTGTTGGAGTTCCCTAAGTCTTTATGGAGCGCTACATAAAGGCTAGTAGAACTTTATCCAATTACCATATGGTGTGAAGGGTATGCTGTCGATGGCCCCAAAGTGAAGGGGAAGCCGATAAAAATCTTTTCTCTGTACCTTGATAGGGCCAAGTAAAAGATCCTTGGCCTTGGCAAGGCCGACCGGAGTCTTGTGAACCTTGGCATGGTTGAGCCTTCTCCGTACTTTAGCAGGGCCAAGTAAAAAAAATTTTAAACCTCAGCATGATCAAGATTTCTTCGAACCTTAGCAGGGCCAGGTAAAATCTTTTCTCCGTACCTTAACAGGGCCTAGTAAAAGATCCTCCTGGCCTCGACAAGGCCGACCGGAGTCCTCCAAACCTTGGCATGATAGAGCTTTCTCTGAACCTCGGCATAGCCAAGCCTTCTCCGTACCTTGGTAGGGCCAGGTAAAAAATTTCTCCAAACCTTGCATGGACGAGCTTTCTCCGAACCTTAGCAGAGCCAAGTAAAATCTTTTCTCTGTACCTTAGCAAGTCCAAGTAAAAGATATTTCGAGCCTCGGTAAGGCCAACCGGAGTCCTCTAAACCTCGGCACAGCTGAGCTTTCATCAAACCTCAGCACGACCGAGCCTTTCCGTACCTTGGTAGGGCCAAGTAATTTTTTTTTTTTGAATCTTGGCACGGCCGAGCTTTCTCCGAACCTTAGCAGGACCAAGTAAAATCTTTTCTTCATACCTTGGCAGGGCTAAGTAAAAAATTTCTCCGAACCTCGGCACGGCCGAGCTTTCTCCAAACCTTAGCAGGGCCAAGTAAAATCTTTTCTCCGTACCTTGGCAGGGCCAAGTAAAAGATCCTTCGGGCCTCGGCAAGGCCGATCGGAGTCCTCCAAACCTCAGCATGGCCGAACTTTCTTCAAACCTTAGCATGATCGAGCCTTCTCCGTACCTAGTAGGGTCAAGTAAAAAAATTCTCTGAACCTCGGCATGACCGAGCTTTATCTGAACCTTGGCAGGGCCAAATAAAATCTTTTCTTCGTAGCTTGGCAAGGCCAAGTGTCTTTTTTCCAAGCCTTGGCACGGTCGATCAAAAAAATTTATACCTCGGCAAGGCCGAGCTTTCCCTATGCATCGGTCGGACTAAGTAGTCTTTACATAACCTCGATCATTTCCCATATGGGTTGGAGTCAGGTGATTTAATCCATTTCCTTGGCATGAAGCACCTCTGCTGGTTCAAATCCTTCCAATGAGATTTGGCCATCATGGACTTTACTCCATACGCTTGAACCTACGCTTCGAACTAGAGAGTGGGGGACATGTGATGTGGAGTAAAATTATCACCACATCTACTTGTAGACATGGCAGGTGACAAGATCCATCTCCAATTCTGATCCACTAACTGCCACAATATGTCTGTTCTCCTTTACAGAAAAGGGTAAGCGACACCACCTGCTATCTCCGTACCTCAACAGGGCTGAACTATCTCGGTACTTTGAAGTGGCCGAGCTATCTTTGAACCTCAATAGGGACGAGCCATCTTTATACCTCGGCATGATCGATCCTCATCCTCTCAACATAAGTGCTATTACTGCTTCAAATCACACCGGATATCTTGAAGGATGAATCACACTAATTGCAAAGATTTCGGAGTGAGCTTCCCAAAACAGAAACAAGAGCCAAATATAACACTCCATCCATGATCAACGAGATTTTAAATTTCCAATAAAGCGTCTGTCAACTTCATCAACGGTCAATCCCCGTAACCAATGGGATTTTGGCCTTATCGGATGCCAACTTCCTAAAACGCATCCAAAAAAATTAGGTAACTGCTTACCTTCTCGGCAACGCATAAATAACAAGTCCCAAGACCCTCTAGATACGCTCTCGAAGGCAATTCTATGCCCTCAAAAATGAAGCAGAGGCCATTGCTCTTTAGAAACCCTCTTTGGAGCATCCTTCTATAACAACCTTCTTCCCCTCATCTGTTTGCTGAGAGTATCCACTGACTTGGGCGTCGAAAGGTCTTCCGCATGGACCACCCTCTATGATTCTTGCGTGAGGACTGTCTTTCAGGTCCATTCGGATGGGAAAGCGCAATCCAAATTCTGACGTGCACTTTTTCCAAGTCGAAGAATGAAATTCAACAGCAACACACACACACACACACACACACACACATATATATATATATAGCTTAAAAGGATAAAATTAAAAAATACGATGGGACCATTGAAGCCTAATGGAAAAGCAAACAATAAAGAAAGGTTGAAGTAAAGTTGATCGAGAAAAGAAAAAAAAGGTGTGAATTTTTTTCTCTCAAATTTTACTTGCTCAGACCTCAAACCAACTTGCCACAGCCAATTAACATTTGGGTTTTAGGCCGAGGCTTAAGGAATTAATTAATTAAGTTAGCACCTGTACGCAATCTCTTTGCTCTCTTTAATTAACCAAAATGGTCTCTAAGATGAGACCATGCGCTAACAAAGTTCGTAATGTTTTTTTTTAACCCCATGATGCAATATTAATAAGATCCCAGACGAGCCCTCGTCACTTCCATCCATGCGGTCAATCGTTTGCTTACTATAATATACAATTGAATGTCACTCTCTCCAACATAACCATTTTACAACTAAATCATGCGTTCTTGATCCAACTGAAAATAGTTTAATAAAATAATCAGAAAAAGAGAAAATCTATAAAGTCAATAATTATGGCAGGGAAATTGAGGAGTTGTTTCCGATCACATAAGGTAGACGAATCATTATAAATTTCAATGTTCAAAGTTGGAATTTAAAATTCTCTCTTCCTCTGAAGTAGCTTTGTTTGAAAAGATTCTTACATCTCTCCTTCCGAAGGTAGCTCATGTGTTACACGGATATTCTTAGAGCGTTGGTTATTTCCAGTCAGCTTCCAATTCCATGTTAGTTCTAACTTTCATAACTTCACTGCTAATATCACACCAGCCACGAACTTGCACTCCCATGTCCTGCAATCACAAACGTTTACGGTGAACTTGTCCTTAGACTTCAGCAGGGGCAGAGCCTATGAACTTGGCTCAGAGAGAACAGTCAACTATGAAAAGAAGAAAAGGGAAAAAAAACATTCTTTATAACACACCATATCTTAAGGCCAGTTTAGCTAAAACTAAGAGTTATGATGAGTATACCAACATCTAATCACTTGAAGATAAGCTCACTACATCATCGATCATCAATGACTTATGATGAATGCAGCTGAGCAATGAACAGCTATTAATTAAACTATTGAAAAAATAAAATAGGTCCCATTTTATTCGGATTGCTGCATTCTTTGTTATCTTGGTTCGTGTGTTCAAAGCAGTAGCTAGGTGCATATATTCTTTCCACTCATTAAGTTTTATATTCTTGTTTGCCCACCCTTTGATATATGTTGACCCGCCCACTGAATGCTTTCCGCGTTCAAAGCCGTTCAACATCTGCTATCAAACTAATCATTCAATAAAAACATTAGGAAATATCATTGTGCATTGCCTCCGGTGCACAAAGATGCGCACCAAGCGTGCATCCGTGCGAACATGGATGTCATGGTTCATTGAGCCGCGGCGCATCCCACACGCGTGCTTGCATGAGCACACGGTTAATGCTTGCACTCGATGCGCACCTTTATGCATCGAAGGCAGTGCACAAAGACTTTTTCAAAACAGTATCTTATGGATTGAGACTGAGCTGGATTAATATAAACGTTGGCAACCCTTCATGCACCGCCTCAGCAGATCGAAAATGCACTCTGTCCGTAATTGTGCAACTGGGTCCATGACAGAAACGACTGTCGGTGTCAACTACATCACTTCAAATCAATGGATGTTAAGAAAAGACTTGCTGCATCGTCTTTCGGTGCAGCAAGCACGCATCGATCATATAAATTGATTGCTTATGTATGCTGACACACAACAAAATTTATTGAGTCGTCGTACGTGCGTTGACATGCATAAACAATCAATTTACACGATTTATACGCGCTTGTTGCATCGAAAGACGGACGATGCAACAAAAGACTTTTGCGTCAATTAAAATCTCTCTTTGGCCCACCTGCGTTACCGTGTTTGCGAGGGAATGCTCGGTGCCTTTCGCTGTTGCAACAAAATAATGAAGTTGTTTGATTAAGTTCGAATAATAAAGTAACAGAGATTACAATGGTAATGGTTTTGTAGTTAGAACAACCAGACTGATTAGGTTTCTGGTTCTGTTATTCATTGTTTTTATGTTAATTATTAAGATTTTACATTCTTTTCTCCTGTTGATCTCTTTGAAGCAGCAATTATCCTTCTCTGAAATGCTAATTGCTTGTGTTTGTAAAAACTTTATTCCTTGACACCATAGACTTGGATTTGATCCACCCAGCATACCCAACTAGGCTTCCACCCATCTCAAAATCGTCTACCTCCCCTTAGCTATTCAATATGTATATAAATTAAATAGAAAATAGATGTATAGCAGAAAATGGTTCATTTACATGTAGTATGAGTAGCGAATAAAAAGGCAAAAATTTACCCCATCCCAATCTCACCAATATATATGCATAGAGGCCAAAGAGGAAGACTTGTTAGCTACTGCTTGCTACAATGAAATTAGAAAGTGACCCATTAATTAATTGCTAATAATTAACGCAGTGTATCATTTAAGACTTTTGCCAGCCACATCCCCATGCTTAATAGTACTAATAAGTTAACAGTGAGCCTTTAGCTTTTTCATGGCCGTATTATGGAGACAATTCAAGTGGTGGACTAGTTGGTTGTTCACGTGCAGTATTTCTTCTGGCAAATGTCGATAGCTTAGGTTGTACATTTATGAGGCTTTGATTTGTTGAAGTGTCTCCTCTCACTTGCTCCAAAAAAAAAAAAAAAAAAAAAAAAATTCCAATTCATATATAATTTAATCATCAAAAATTATTAATTAATTAATGATAAAAAAATGTGTAAAAATTTCTGTTGATAAGTGTGCAGTTTTGCATTGCTTATGTACTGACTGAATCTTGAATATTGATACAGAATTAAGTAGTTCAAATAACATAAAAATGCATGTGTTTCTCTTGTATTTTACAAACTTATTATAATTTATTTGATAAAATTATTATTAATGAATATTTTTATATTTTTTTTAACAAAAAGGCTTACTCCTGAATCCTGATGAAGCCAGGATAACTTTTTTAAATACATGTTAGCTGCCTGAATTAGTGTGTTATTTGATATGCAATTGAGGAGAATATTTCTTAGTGCTTATCACATAGGGAAAAAAAGTTTATTGGCCACTAATATTATCTTGGAAACTTTAGTCAACCAACCCATGCGTTACGTCAAATAATACAAGTCACACCAAGACCCCATGGCCTAAGGTAGAAGAATTTCCCCCCTTGCGTTACTGAAGGAATGAATATGGAAATATTAACTAATGGCACAAAAGCTCAAAATATTAGCAGTAAAACAAGTTCAAATCTAACGGCCAACCAACATATTTCTAAGAAGAAAAAAAAAAAAACACGGACAGCGTTGGCTGTTTTAAGCTCGGCAGTTGCGTGTGGGGTTTCTCGAAGCTGACGTTGACTTCACTGTCTCAACTTGAAGTCTTAAGTAACGGCCAGGAGCCGGGCCACGTTTGCAGACCCACGCTGAAGCGACCGCCGGCAAAGACCGGAGCTAAGAAAGCTTGCGAGCGGCGCGCGTCTCGCCAACCGAACCCCGTCGTCTTTCCCGCGGCTTCCCGACGATGCGGAGCCCCGCGAAGGCCTCCGGCGGTGGGAGGAGCCCTAGCACCACCAGCCCGAAGTCCAAGGATAGCTGGGACGTCTCTCAGCACTCCGTCTTCTCGCGCTCCTCCGGCTGCAGCAAGTCGTCGTCGTCGTCTTCGTCGTCGTTGTCGTCGTCGTTGTCGTCGGCTTTGTCCCGCCGGAACCCAGTCACTATTGCCGCCCGGGCGATCGGGTCGTGTTTCGGCCCGCCGGCTGTGAGGTCGGAGAGGGGGGACTTCTCGGAGGACTTCACACCTCCTCCTCGTAAGCTTCTTTGCTCCCTTGCAGGAAATTTTGGACTTTGGTTCGGATCGGGGTGGAAGTTGTTGGTTTCTGAAGAAACTAGCTCTCTCGTTTATTGTCTTCTTGTTTTGATTTGGAAATAGGCGAGATTGTTGTGGGGCGAAAGAAAAATTTGTTTTGTTTGTTGTTGGAGGCCAATAAGTGCTTGTTTAGCTATAAAAATTTTTGATTTTAGAGTTTGAGGTAGTAATCGTTCTGTGATGATAGTAGTACTCAACAATGTTCTCGTAGGGGCGATAAAAAAATTTATTGGTTCAGATCATTACAAGAAAAAAAAAAAGGTTCTTTTGATTTTCTCCCCAATTTTTTGTTTTCCTATCAAGATTATTTTAGAAATTTGAAGTGCAAATGTTAAATTTTCTAATCGTTTTGATGCAGTTAATCATCCAAATTGCAAATTTCTGTGAAATTAAGGGTTGGATCTGTCGGTTTGAGAGGTTGGCAAAAGGATTGGCAACTTCAGTTTGCTTGACCCTTTTTTTTTTATGATGATTTTTGTCAGTTACCTCATCACGCAATCCTTATGGAAGCTCCCCTGGAAGCTCGTCAGGCAATACCCCTAGAGAGCCTGGAAGTGTGAGATTCACCATGGCGGAGATCCACAAAGCCACTAAAAAGTTCTCCCCAGATTTGAAGGTTGGACAAGGTGGCTCGGGGACGGTCTACAAAGGCCAACTAGATGATGGTACTCTGGTTGCTGTTAAGCGTGCCAAAAAGGTTAAATGAAGTCGTTTTGGAATACTATGGCTTTTCTTTCTTTCTTTCTTTCTTTCAGTGCAAATGATTGTGGCTCTTTGTACTCCTTTTTCAGTTTCTTTAATGAAATGCTACGATGAGTTCTAGCCTCCATTTTTGTGAAAAGAACTTATCGGTATTGGGCTTTGATTCTTTGCAGAGTATTTATGATAGCCATCTGAGCGGGGAATTCCAGAGTGAGATACAGACTTTGGCACGGGTTGAGCATCTGAATCTGGTCAGATTCTATGGGTTTGTGGAATATGAGGATGAGAGGATCCTTGTTGTTGAATATGTCCCTAATGGAACTCTTCGAGAACATCTCGACTGTATGTTTTTTGTTGCACATTGTCCCTTTATTACTATTTAATTGTCATTGTATCGCTGTTAGATAGTTGAAAGATCAGTGTCATTGCATGAGAACATCTTCGGCTACTGCTATTTCTTTCGATTATTCAACATTGGCCTGCCGAGTGCTGACAAGAGTTTCACAAAATTCAGGTCGACGTGGAAAACCTCTGGACTTTGCCGCACGGCTGGATATCGCAATCGATGTTGCTCATGCCGTCACATATCTTCATATGTATTCAGGTACGTTTAAAGTGTTTGGAATTTTTGTTATTCTCGTATATTTCTATAGTCATAACTAAAAAGATCAGCTGGATGATTGTGATGGCTCTGCTAGAAACGTTGCGACTTACAGAGAATTGTGGTAGTAACCAAGTGCTTGATATTCTCAGCTTCTATGGCTTTAATGAAGTAAAGAATCTTCATACAGATTCAGATGAATTCCTAGAATTATTAGCTAGTTTTCCCACAGAATCCATACTTGAATCGCCAGCATCATGTTGCATGTTTGATTTGGTTCATGAAAGCTGAGAGCTTCTTTTAGATTCTCGTTTGAAAATTTCTCGTCCTGATTCACAAAATAATTTGATTACGTGCAGAACATCCTATCATTCACAGAGATATTAAATCCTCTAACATTCTGATAACGGACAAACTCCGTGCCAAGGTTGCTGATTTTGGGTTTGCTCGACTTGCTGAAAACGAGTCTGGAGCTACCCATGTTTCAACGCAAGTTAAAGGGACTGCAGGTTATCTGGATCCAGAATATCTTAGAACCTATCAGCTCACGACGAGGAGCGATGTCTTCTCATTTGGTGTACTGCTGGTGGAGTTAGTATCTGGGAGACGCCCCATAGAATCGAGAAGGGTACTCGAAGAACGGGTTACAGCGAAATGGGTATGTATGGATGGATAGATTGGTATAAAAATGGTTTGCTGCGGTTAACCAGATTGGATGGTGAATTCTCCTACTTGTTTTTGTGAAAGTGCAGGCAGTGAAGAACTTTACGGAAGGGAATGCGATGCGGACGTTGGACCCAAATCTATCACGAAATGCACCCACCAATCTGGCAGTAGAACAGTCTTTGAGCTTGTACTCCAGTGCTTAGCTCCGACCAGAAAGAAAAGGCCCAGCATGAGGAGGTGCGCAGAAATCTTATGGAACATACGTAAAGATTACAGGGAGCTCCTGTCTTCAGATTCCCTCGCCCAACCATCCCATCAAGGAAACACTGCTCTAAACCAACGAGGGAGAGGAGAGCTGATGGCATGAATTTCAGCAAGTCAAATGTGGAATCGATCGAGTGTCACGCTGGATCAGAAGAATTTTTGCTTTCAAGGGATTGTATTCATGTTACATAGGAGTCTCTGTCTTGTTTATTTTTTTGTGGCGTGAGAGGGTTTAATTATTCCAAATGCTGGTTGTATGCTTTGCTTCGTGATGCGCTTAAAGAGTTCTTGCTCTGGGTATAATTATTTTTGTGGCGACGTCAAAGGACGCTCCTTGGAGGAACAAAAATAATCCATGGGAAAATGTCTGCTACTTTAGCTGCAAGCTTGGTTTCAGCCCATTTGACTCGGTTCCCATCAGAATTAAATTAATTTGGAGTAGAATAATCCAACCACAAACCATATGAAATAATTTGATTATTTATTAATATCCGGAAGAAACAACATCTCCAACACCTCGAAGTGAAAATGGTCTCTAAGCCAAGGCAATAATTTAAGCTCTCATAATTTAGTGATGAGATGGCTTCACAGTCAAAATATCACCGATTTGGACCCCCCATGTGTTATCCTTTCTGATTCGATTCTATTCATGAGGAGTGTGTTAAAGCTTTAAATCCATTATTGACCTTTTTTTTTTTTTTTGGTAGTTTAAAATTTTGGGGTATAAGTTAACAAGATTGCTCCAATACAGTGGAAACAGATCATATGGTTTGAAAGAGGAACCATCCAATCCTGAGGAATTGGGTATAAAAAAGTTTGAATTCAATCACTTAAAATAACTCTCAAACAATTCCCACATTTCTTTAGATTAATCTGATTATTGCTGCAAATTTATAGGAATGAGAGAAAAAATCCCTTCTGTCCTTATTTCCACCTTTATCAAGGACAGTTAAGTTGAAGGGAAGAAATACAGTCTACTAAGCTCATCACTCCCGAAAATTTCACTCAACTGCCCCCTTTGCAATTATACGTGGATAAAAATTGAAACCTACTCCCAATTTTTAATTTCCCTTGGCCCCTGAAATGTACAATTGTTGCATGTCATGGCCTTATATTGGGTCAATTTGATCAGCTGGCTTCCTTTACACCTGGTCTCACTTGATTAGCATAGCACGATGTGGAAAGATAGAAGTCAAGTCCCCATCCATTTCTCTGTTTTCTGTTTACCTTGCTTGCTCTGTTCTTATTGATGAGTCCTTCTGTGCTTGATGATATTCAGGCTCTTGCTGCTTATTGCTTCCATTTGCACGAACCGAGCACAAGAAGAAGAAGATGTATATGGTAATATGCCATAAGCTGCAGTCAAGCAAATCATCTATGGCAAGCAAGAATGATCTCAAATACTTATATTTATATGCTAGAACACTCATCTAGTTTCTAAGCTTTACTGGGTTCTCCATTAACATATAAACTATATGGAGGTACAGCTGGAGATAATTAGAACTCCATCAGCATATTTGACAGTAATGAGATACTGAGCTGTTCCAATGGAAACCAAGCAATGATTGCAGAAGTAATTTTTATGACCAAAGGATCTGTTATACCTTTGCCGTATCCAGTAACTTTAATTGGTTTCAATTTTCCAGCATGTTGCAGCCAAAGCTAGTGCAATAAAACCCAATAATACAAACCGCCAACGAAATCTTTTCTGCAGCGTCCACATAAGATTCCAGAACCAACTTTTAATATTTTGCCATCTGCAACAACGACAGACAGAGTTATTCAAAACTTTAATAGATTTGCTGTGGGAATAGATTTGCCGTGGGCTGCTGGATGCCAGTGTAGAATATGTAACTCATAGACCTTATACAATTACAGGGCACTTGAGAGCAAAGTACCAAGGGTAACACTGGACCAGATGCTACTTAACATCAATACATCAATAGAAAACAAGAATGATCAGTTTTACAATCACTGTGATACAAAGTTATCTTCTTTGCATGTGTAACGACCCGGGCCTCGGGCCCGCAGTACCCACGAACCCGTTTCATTACAAGAAAGCAAGATGGACAAGTTTTACACCAACTTGGGCCATCACAACCCAAAAAGGATCTAATTGGTACTTGTCCATCTTTTTTAACTGATTATAAACCATACAACCAACTCTCAATTTCTTGATGTGGGACTATTGGGAGGGGCATTACAATCTATCCCCTTTACAAAGGCGACGTCCTCGTCGCTAGGGGCACATGATCATAACCACCAGGCAGGCAGAATTCTAGAGGCCCCTACAGGTTCAAGAGGTGGCTCCCATCAATGTAGCACTTTGCCTAATGACCCCCACAGGTTCAAAGGTGGCTCCCATCGATGTAGCACTTTGCTTTGTGTGGCACTTAGCTCTTGCACTCCCGGCTGGTGCATGGCTCTGATACCATATTGTAACTACTCGGGCCCCGGCCCGCCACACCCACGAGCCCGTTTCATTACAAGAAAGCAAGATGAACAAGGTCCACACCAACTTGAGCCACCACAGCCCAAAAGGGATCCAATTGATATTTGTCCATCTTCCTTAACTGGTTTAAACCATACAACTAACTCCCAATTTCCGATGTAAGACTATTGAGAAGGGCATCACAGCATGCAAAAAATGTAACACATTCGGCAGTTTTATGGAAGCACACCTTTCAGGCATATTTAAATCAAATCCTGGTGGACAGTATATGGATCTGCATGCTGTCCAAAACTCTTAAAACCATCCGAAAACAGACCATCAAGGCCTATTGATATAACAATGACAATATTTGCTGACCAGAAATTATGATTATAATGTACTTGAGAACCTGCAAATGGAGATAAATCTAAATACAAAATCATTTATCCAGCATAGAGATACCTGATTGCACCTATCACAGCTAACGGAGCAGTGAGAATGGATACGCTTGTGTGGATGGCTCTTATTGAAGCCTCATCAATTGTAGCCGTACATATAAAAGTGCTCACCACAGCCATGAAAGAAAGCCAAAAGTCCAGAAATTGAAGTCAGATAAAGCTAGGTGTTCATCAATTAATATTATTAGTGGCCGAATAAAAGAATGCATGGAAACATCACATAAGAATTTCATATTAGCAGGGAGGTACAGGTTCTTAACTGGACAATTAATCAAGATCAGATAATGGGGTGGAGGATGGCGACTATGGTGGGTGATGCAGATACAATGGGAGTGATGGCAGGTGGCGGCGGTGATGTGAGGTGGAGGAAGGTGGCAATGGTGGTGGCTAGGGGAGGGGGGGGGGGGGTTGAAAGGGAGGGGCAGTGATGGAAGTATGGTGATCGTTATGGGGATAATAGTGAGTAGTCGAGGTGTGATGATGGTGGTGGCTCGTAGTGGTTGTGGTAGTGAAGGATTTATGGTAGAGGTGGTGCTGATGGTGAAGGAATGATGGATGATAAGGGTAGGTGGTAGTGATAGCAGGTAGAGGTATAGTGATGATGGTGATGAATAGTGGAAATATAATGGTAACGGTGGATGATGATGAATATGGTGGAGATATAATGGTGGTAATGATGGTGGTTCTGGTGTTGGTAATGGTGGTGGTGGTGGTCATGGCGCCGGTGATTGGAGATGGATAGTGAGGGGTGATTGGTTGTGGAGGTGCTAATGGATGCTGAAAATATGATAATAGAAAACATGAGAAAAATACTTCTTCATTTAAGAAGAAAACAATTGAAAAACAAACCAAAGATGGTGGATTGTTTTTTGGACCTAGTATACATCTAAAAATTAGAAAACATGGTTTTTAATTTTTTTATTTGAAAAAAATATTAGATTTGAATGCAAAATTCTATTTTTATTCTCTATAAAAGATTTTTTTAGAAAACACTCCTAGTTGTCCATAACTAAACAGGCTCTTAAGCTTTTCGTGAGTCTAGTGGTTACCTGACATTTCTATTAGAGGCCACATTTAAAGCCTGGAAGAACAAAGGAAGAAGAAAATTTGAGAATATAACTACTCATGTATAGTTAGCTCTCTGTCTCTCTCAATTAAAGAGAGACTCTTAGAAAAAAGAAGTGCCTATAAGGTATGCCCTCTTTGGCAATCAGTTAGCTTTCCGTCTTTTCCTCTTTCCTTCGTTCTCTCTTTCCTCTTGCAAAACTATTTGTTATCAACTACTCATGTATAGTTAGATCAACTGCCAGCCCTATTTGTAAAGCACTATATACATCTTTGTCCTCCAATAAATGACAACAAAAATTGAACTTTCAGGTAAATAGAATAATCAACCAGCAAAATATTTTACTAAAAGAAAACAAAACAGCGAGTTCTCTTGACAAAAGAAAATAGTTCCCTTTAGCATCTTTGATCAGACTTCCATGCCATAACTGCTCAGTTGTAGTTCTGCCTCTGTTGCAAGTCATATTGTTTATTCTTCAAAGGAATCACCAAGCAAGCATAGGGTACAAGACACATACCTGTAGTACATGGAGCCTCAGGACACACCAGGTACCAACATCACATGCATGATATAGATCACTTGCAATTCCACTTGAACTGGAGAGGACCCATTCAGCGTATGCCTTGGAACAAATGTAATAAGACATTACCAAAGACCTTTTGTCTATTTACAATGACAACAACAACAAAACCTTAATCCCAAACTAATTGAAGTCGGTTGCATGAATTCTTATTCTCCATTCAGCTTTGTTCTAAGTCATAACATTTGTACAACTCAACTAAGCCTTTTCCCAAATATATGGGGTCGACTACATGAATCTACTTCCTCTACTCTGCTCTATTCAGGACTAAGTCGATAGTCAAATTACAAATACTCAACTCAACTCATCTAAGCCTTTTCCAACTACATGAGGTCGGCTACATGACTATGCTTCCTCCACTCTATTCTATTCAAGACTAAGTCAACACTCAAATTACAAATACTTATATATTTTTTAATTATTTCTGTCCATATTAGTTTAGATCTACCTCTACCTCTATCATTACAATGAATTGTTAAAAGATCACTCTTTTTAACTGGAGCATCTAAAGGTCTTCGTTGTATATGTTCAGACCACCTTAATCGATTTTCTCATTTTATCTTCAATTGGGGCTACTCCTATCATTTCTCGTATATGTTTATTTCTAATTTTATCTTTTAAAGTTTTACCGCATATCTATCTTAACATACACATTTCTACTACACTTAATTTATTCATATGTTGTTTCAACATTGCCCAACACTCTATTTTATATAGCATAGCTGGTCTAATAGTGGTTTTATAAAAATTTTCTTTCAATTTTAATGAGACGTGTCAGTCATACAATACTCTCAAAGCATTCCTTCACTTAATCCATCATGCTTTAACTCTATGATTCAAATCTTCACCTATTTTACCTTCTTATTAGATAATCGATTCCAAATACCTAAATTTTTGCTCCTTGGTATCTCTTGCCTTGCAATCTTCATTGTCTCTTTATTTGTATTTATACTTTCATTAAAATTATATTTCATATATTCAGTCTTAGTTTACTAATCTTGAAATCTTGAGATACTAAAACTTCTTTCCAAATCTCTAACTTAGCATTTAATCCAAATTTAGTTTCATCAATCAACACTATATCGTCTGTAAATAACATACACCATGGAATATCATCTTGAATATGTTTGGTTAATTCATTCATAACTAATACAAAAGATACAGACTTAAAGGTAGATTCTTGATGTAAATCTATAATAATTGAAAACTCACTAGTTTCTCCTATTGTTATTTTGACAATAGTTATTGCTTTATCCTATATATCTTTTATCAATTCTATGTATTTTTTGATAACTCCTTTTTTCTCTAAAACCTACCATATTATTTCTCTAAGTATTCTATCATATGCTTTCTCTAAGTTAATAAAGACCATATGAAGATCTTTTTTCATTTCCCTATACCTCTCCATCAATCTTCTTAATAAATAAATAGCTTACATGGTTGATCTTTTAGGCATAAATCCAAATTAATTATTTGACACTAAAGTTTCAGCTCTTATTCAATTTCCTATTACTTTCTTCCATAATTTCATTGTATGACTTATCAATTTAATCCCTCTATAATTTGCACAATTTTGAATATCTTCTTTATTCTTGTATATGAGTATTAATATGCTTTTTCTCCAATCATCCGGCATTCTTTTAGTTGCTACAATCCTGTTAAATAAATTGATTAACCACATGACTCCAATTTCTCTTAAGCCTTTCAAACCTTAACAAGGATCGCATTTGGCCCTAATGCCTTTGCATTTTTTATTTTACTCAGCATTTTTAACCTCAAGCATGCTAAATCTATAAAAAAAAAATTATTTTCATTTGTTACTCCTAAATTATCACATCCTTCTACACTTAAATTTACTAAATTATTTTTATTTAATAATTTTTTAAAATAACTTTTTTATAGTTCTTTTATCTCTTCTTCTTTTACTAAGACTCTTTCATCTTCATCCTTAATACATTTAATATAGTCAAGATTTTTTTTTCTCTTAGTTTTGCTAGCTTATATATAGTCTTTTCACATTCTTTCGTATCTAGTCTATTATATAAATCACCATAAGCTTTAAGTTTGGCATTACTTATCGCTTTTTTAACTTCTTGCATCCCTATATTTTTTAAGACTTTCTTCATCCCTAATCTCTTGCCAAATTTTATAATTTATCCTTTTAAGCTTGATTGCAGTTTGAACTTCCTTGTTCCACCACCAAGTTTTCTTTCCTAATAGTCCTTTCTTTTGATTCTCCTAGAACTTCTTTTGCTACGTTTTTTATGCATTTAGTTGCTTCTTTCCACATAATTTAGTAGATTCATATTTTAGAAGATCTGATGGAATTTTACGTTGGCTGTTAGCTACCTAACACAACCCTCCTTAAACCGAGCTTGGGACCAGCCTTGGCGGAGTTAAATGTTAATAATATCTTTTTAATTATTTTTATCCATATTAGTTTAGGTCTACCTCTACCTCTATCATTACCATGGATTGTTAAAAGATCACTCTTTTTAACTGGAGTATCTAAAGGTCTTCGTTGTATATGTCCAAACCAACATAATCGATTTTCTCTCATTTTATCTTCAGTTGAAGCTACTCCTATTATTTCTCGTATATGTTCATTTCAAATTTTATCTCGTAATGTTATAAATCATAATTTTTGTAAGATGCAAAAATACTAAGTCTTTTTTATCGCTTTTTCCTATGTTATTTTTGGTCTACTTTTATCTCTTTTTTCTTCTACATGTATCAAATCACTCTTCCATGTACGTGCATCTCTAGATCTTATGTTGTACATGTTCAAATCATTTAAGTCATCCTTTCCTTAATTTATTCTTGATTGGAGCTATCTCTACCTTTTACGAATATCTAAACCATCTAATACCCTTTATTTATTTCATGCATATCTAGCAAAACATAAAATAACAAAGAACTATTTAAAGATTATAATAGAAAATGCAGCGATTAAGTATCCCCAATGTATGATATACAACGTAAGCATTCCCAAAGTATACGATATGTAAAAGGTTGAAGTGCAAACAAAATGATCACTTCTTAGCTATCTAGAAATAAGGGGGTAAATGTATCAACTATTTGAAGTCCGCTGAATATCTACTAAAAATGTCAGGATCCATGACTGTTATTAGGTGCCGTATACTTAAGGGGCTGTTTATTAAATAATATAATCAATCAGATATACTGCATAATTTCATAAGTATAATATCAATGAGATTCCATTTATATCTCCAAGAGAAAGACATAAAAAACCCAATGGCATTTGGCAATCTTTATGGATCCTCCTGGCAGAACCCTAAAGTTTAGGAAATCACTAGGCAGAGAAACAATTACATGTTTAAGGAAAACCAAAGGCTTTCCATATAAGTTGTATGTAGCATTAGTTGAATGAATAAGTCATCCTCAGGTTAATGCTAACATGGTATCTCTGGGAAACATCAGATGTCTTAACACATGCAACACAATTTGCTTTAACAGAGAGATGGTTCCTCTCCTTAAATAATAATGAAGAGTTGCCTTTTAAAATTCCATTAGTCCTCTTTGCTATTTCCTAAATATAGCTTGGGTTGAAGTCATCATCAAACAATCCTTTATCATAAAAAGACAAATTACTGCTAGTTTACACTCACACGTGCAAGTGAGTGGTAGCCATGTTTATGACTCAGTTCTATTGGGTAATTACAAAGTTTACCCTGCATACTGCACGAGTTGGATTTATTTGCATGAATTTAAATTTTCGTTTAATCAATGTCACTATGAAGATAACCAGAAATTAAAACTATTATCTGTAACAAGCTGATGCACTTGAATCTTCTGATTACACATCAATGATCAGCTTTAGCATTATGGCAAATTGCTAATTGTAAAAATAAATTTCCATTAATGACTTTTAATGAATGATTGGTATAAATCAACAAATCAACTCAGAAAATGCATTTTGAAGAATAGTTGATAAAATATTGATTGATATGAGAAATTATTGTGCCAGCAGGGATCACAAATAAAACTAACCTTTTGTTGCAGGGCCCAAATTGATTGTAAGATAGCTGCTGCATTTGAAGCAACTAGAAAATTGACTGCCACATGTGTCCTAGAATTAATGAAGTAAACCATGTTGTCATAACAAAATGGTATGTAGTAGCAATGCCTAGTCAATATGAAATTGAATACGTTATCTTTTGAAGAACTTATTGATATATGACCACAATGGTTTACAGAAGAAACAGAAATTCTCCCGCTGATGTCACATAAGAAACATGTTTGGAGGTCCGTTGTGCTCATGATCTGGTATGTAATTGATTCCACATTGTAATTCTAGTTCATTCGACATTGAATGACAAATTTTTTTACCCAGTGCAGTCTTCTCCACTAGGAGGGTATCGGTTATTTTTCATATCAGCGAAAAGTGGAAGTTGCCCTTGGAACTTATATGTCCTCTTTCACTTTCCTTCTTCTTTCATCATCTTTCATGCTATTATTTGTCTCTCTAACTCCGCTTGAAAAGTTTGCTTATTTAACAAGTTCAACAAGTCAGCACAGTCTTGGGGTTGACAGCAATCAACACAGCATTTTGGCTGACCAAACCAAATTTTGAACTTTTTATAGCTACCAAATTATTCATTACAAAAATGTCTGTGAATCTACCAATAATGATCCACAGGAGTTGGTTGCTCCAAGTCTTCTATACATAAGAGCGTGCTGAAGATAGTAATTTGCAGCAAATTCGGAACCTCACTGTGTTTTCTCATTAAGAATGCTTCTACATCATGAAGTAAATATTCTATAAGAGAAGCACACACCAAATCTTCAGAAATTGGGCAACTGACCTATACTTGCAGAACATTGCATTTACTTATGAACAGCCAAGAAAACATGAACATTGATATGCATAACATTGCGTATAGTAATGAACAGTTAAGAAAACATGAACACTGGTGTGCAGAACGTTGCATATATTGTTACCTTTCTGTGTAACAAGTTCATTGCTGCAATCAAAGCCTCCATGGTCATGATCACAGGCACAGTAGCTGGAAGTAAAGAAGCATTATTTTCGGAAGTTCACTTCAAGCTAATATGGATTATCTATGTTCTGTACCTTCACAGCAGACAAGTACAGTAAACAGTAAACTGCAAAACAGTGAATGACCTATAAACAGTGATTCCACTTTCATCGAAAAACTGTGGCATGCCCCATTATAGTTACAATGACCAGGGCATCCATCGAGGGAAACGGACATGGCTGTTCGATGTTTCTAATGATTGTTAAGAGGATGCTTCAGTCCAATACACCAGGTTCCTTCCCTGGCATACAAAATATAAAATTCAATTCTTTTACCACTCAAATCATTCGATGTCAAAAACATGGAACCGCTGCTATTAGCTGTGTTGCTTGCATAATAGTCGTATCAACAGATGACAAGCCACCAAAGCTGGAGTATATTTCATAATTGATTTTTGTATCTGATGTCAACTGACCATGCATATTAGCTCCCACTGCACCATGGGGAATGCCCAGGAAGAAGTAAATCTATCCAGATTGCTCAACAGAAGGGTCGCTCAAAAGGTGCTCCAGGGAGAAATCACTGTACCCTGTGGACCCATATTCAACAATAGGAAGATAATATGATTCAAAAAATAGGAGTGTCTGAACTTCTTTTGGGAACTCTCTGCAGGCAACAAATTCTCAAAGGTCAATAATATTGTACCTCGTCCAAGTTATCTCAAGATTCAGAAAGAAAAATTTTCACAAAAATTAAGCTGAATCCAGAAAAATTTTCACATAAATTAAGCTGAATCCAGTCTTACTAGTTCTCATTCACTGTTGGCAGCAATTTAAAAAGCAGGTCAACTTTCACAAAGCCTCAACTTAAATGTACAATGTCTAATAATGATAGAATTATATGACATATTCTTAGTAAAAAATATTAAAATGAAACTAATAAATTTGTAAGCAGCAAAGTGGAAAAGTATCATCATGAATGAATTAACAGATACAAATGTCTTTTCCACAACACAAATAAACTCTTTTGCATCCAAACAGCTGAATGATATTGAAAGAGAGAATGATAGAATGAGATTCCCAAACAAGAGAGGTGCTCCAGACCGCTCCAGTCTCATGTTGTTCAAGCAGTAAACCAGGCATGAACTTCAACTCAACTCATCTAAGCCTTTTCCCAACTACATGGGGTCGGCTACAAGAATCTGCTTCCTCCACTCTGCTCTATTCAGGACCAAGTCAACTAGGCATGAACTTCAGCTTTAGAAAAATTCTGTCTTCATATTTGCTGGTGTAAAACAAAAGTTTGGCTTCTTCAAGTTTGTTTCAACATATCAGGTTGGTTTGTTGCGATAAATGCAACTACTTTTTCTTCTTCTTTTTTTTTGAACAAAGCACGGCGTAGAAAGCCAAGCCTGAACTTTTCAATCAATCTCACCTGCATGCCCAAACTCTGTCATGGCATGCAATGCACGGTAGGTGTACGTCACTACCAGGTTGACATGCCATCAACACCCATAACCAGAAAACAATGATTTTCATTTCTTGTTCTCCCTAGATCTATCACCTCCTTCAAAGATTAATTAATAGATTATATGCATTTAATGTGCATAATGCATAAAACAATTATAGCTTGTATGTCTTTCCTAGTTACCTATATGCCCTGTTATCAATCTCATTTACCAAAGCTCCTGCCCATGTTAATGCTAAATTTTAAAACTAGATGGATCATCCATAGGGAAACTGGACCACATTTTTTTGACATTGATAACTACAATTCTAAATAACATGGTAGCTCATAAAGATAAAACTATACTGGCTCTAGCAGAATGTAAACTACAATTCTAAATAACATGGAAGCACATAAAAATAAAACTATACTGGCTCTAGCAGAATATAAATAGTGACCAATAAGTGTACCCGAAGGACATATGCGTCCCATGTACAGTTGAGCCCAGCCTTTCGACCAGGGCACTCATACGCTGCCACTGAAATGAGAAACATAGACTGGCCTCTGAGTATGTTTCTTGCATCATTCCATTCACTTCTCTCTGTTTAACAGCCTCAACAGCAATGTCCCAACATCCAATTTTTTGTGACTTTACAATTAAAGGAGCCCTGATTATATCAGCAGAATGATCATGCAAAGTCCTTAGTGGCATTGCATTGAAGCGAACATAACACATTAGAATCATTCCACTGGAGTTCACTGAGTTATTCATGGAAGATGTTTGATTTAGTCTGAAATCAATAGTTGTAATTTTAAACTGGGATGCTACACTCAATATATCCAAGGAGTAGAATTTTAACTCTCCCAGAATGAAACACGATGACTTGACAGAATTGTTGCATGTGATCAAATTTCAGATTTGTGAGCATACGGTATTGGACACCACTTGTTTCTCTTCAATAGCGTGTTGTTTTGACAGCCATTGATAACATGCTTTTCTATGGGCTCCAGTTCTCACCATATGATTCAAATTGCCACTTCTGTAAATTGTTAAATCTAAAAGACTCCTCGAATGCTTGCCTGTTAAAGATTGAGAACAAGAAATCATATTGACTGTCTGATTGCAGCAAGGACCCCGTATTGCTGAGGTGGCCCATCCTTCTACAAATATGCTGGTGCTGAGCATGTAGGCCTTGCCCCGACCAATCTGCCACACATGTCAAAAGTTTGTGCAACTCAAACATCTAAGCAAAGAAGAAGATAAAAGAAACCAAGAAATTGAGTAGCTAACTGATTGATGGAACTGAATATTTTTAATTTTTCATTTGTGTGGAGTCAGCAGACAGGCATTAGGTACTAGACTCAAATAATTGAGTATGACAATAGATAACATATCCATTAAATGCTAACAAAACAAGCATACCATTTTTGATTGTGTACGAGCAGGTCCAAGGCCATTGAAGAACCCGACGTACCATATCCCAGGAGATATCTGGGAACATCTTCCTAAGTAATGGCATCCACTTAGTGGTAAAACAAAGACCCAAGTACAAATCTTTATCCTTCAGATAAATCAAAGCGTCACAACAAGATATATGTATTTCTTAATCATAATTCATATCTCAAGAAAAAAAAAGTATTAGGAAAAAGTAGACAAACAAAAATGTTCTTCTTCTTTTTTTAATGATAAAAGCCATAAAGAAATGTTCAAGCAAATTATCACATTTGAAAGAACAACACTGCTCTGAAACTATTACAGAGATTAAATGAAACCAAATGCAAGCATAGATAACTCTTCATTTTCCATTCTTTCTTATGTTATTTTAGAAAATCATGTGGATTTACAACCGATGCATGCTTGATGACCTCTAGAACTCCTAATCACTCTTATACCAGCACGTGCTTATTTTCCATTCTTGATTGATGAGTTGGCAATTTTAAAGACTATTTTCATCCCTGTTTGTCTGGGGTTGTAACCAGTGATGCTAAATGCCAAATAGAATGAACTAGGAAACTGATGTTGGGAAAAATCTTGTTTACTTATATTTTTCCACTCTTTATGTCTACAAAGCACCCACTCTTCTAGAATCCCTACTAATGGATAGAACATCTTCCTTGGATACTCATATTTCTCATGTTAACAATAAGCCAAACATATTTCTTTGGTTGCAACAGAGAATCAGATGGTGATGCAAATTACTACTTAGAGAGTGCGTAGGTTCATACCTTAGCACTGGCTTATGCATCTACTCCTATAACTTTATAGACAATTTGTCACGGTGACATCACAGCTAAGGCTCAATAAAGGGTTTAAAACTTTAAATCCTAACACTAAGGGCCATCCTAGTCTGGTTTCAGGATGGTACTGAGACAGACCAGATGACCATTAACAACAGCAGCAGCAGCAATGAAGATAACTAAAAAAAAAAGGTCGAAGTCCAGAGGTTTCAAGCCGTCCCAAGTATTAGGATACAACAACCACCCTAGGCTAGAACGACCAAATCTAGAGAGACTTGAGGTTTTGGATGCATCCCAAGACCTAATCTCTCTCTAGCCCAAAACCTTTCTTAATTCAAATATAGCCAAGTCCAAGATTCGGTCACCTTCCCACCCTTAGATCCATACATTTCACTTTCTATATATATGTATATAATCAACAGGCACAATAGATCAACTAAAATGCTAATCCAGTATCATGCATAAATCTTTCAAATAAGTGTCTAATATATCTGGAATACGAGAACTGCCCTTTTTGAAATTGTGATGCTTCAAATTTAGTCCCACATTGGATGGAAAAGAAAGTGTTATATGCTTATAACTCAAGTTTACCTGCTACCAATTAACTTCCACTCGAATTTTTGGAGTACGTGGTTTTGGCCTGCTAATGAAGTTAATTGGACCAGCAAATAAGCTTAAGGCGTTACAGAAACATATCACAAATCATACTTTTTGTAAGTCATTTCATTTGTTCCCTATCCTACAATATCAGGTTATAAAATTGTGAATAAGAGGATACAAGAAATATCATGATACAAACTGAAGAACTCAGTAGACAAGCTTTACTCAAGCATTTTTTTTGGAACATGCACAATGTGAGTTAAAGAAAAACATACAACATTCAGAAAATTATGTAATAAATGTGATTCTTCTATAAAGCACTATATACTGTAGAAAAGATACTGTAGAAGGTTGCAGTGCCAATTTGTTTAGATCTCCTTGCTTTTTATGCTCTTATATCCATTTTTCTTAATGCTTTCTCCATGGTGCGCTAAACATCGAAACAAGGAAATGAAGGACCCTATTCCAAGATCAAGTTGTCAAATATAATCTGCCTACAGAATGAAACTTGTTGGTTGAGAGGAATTTGGTGGCTAACTAAATCAAAAGATGACAAGACCGAGTCTATAATTAAACTCTATGTCCTTAAGACAAATTCGTCCCGCACATGTGCTTACGATTGTCTCCCAGGATACAACGGTCTTCTTCTGATTAAAGTAGCACCCACTATTCACCAGAACAGCGAACCAAGAATGCTATACTCTCTTGAATTCAAAGTATGCAAATGCCTAAGGAATTATTTTTCAAATGGATGATTTGAAATGCAAGTGGCATGTCCTATTTATAGACGTGCCTCTTGGAAGCACTTTACATGATAGAATGGAACCGATTTGACTTGATCAGATGTGATCAAGAGATGTGAAGGAAGGGCTTATCGGCTTTCATTATACAAATTCAGTATCTCGATTTGAAGATCACGCGATCTATACGTTGTTTCAGCGATTGAGTGCGCCGATCAGCGATCGGGTGTGTATCTATACGCCGTTTCGAAATTCGATCAACAATCGGGTGCATATCTGTACGCCGTTTCAAGATTAAATCTGTCGATCAGCGATCGGGTGCATCAATTGATCAATACCACCGCGATCGCTTGATTGCCCGATCAGGTGCGTGATCATATCGATCCGGTTAGCCGATTGATCAATACGTTCCGTTCTGATCACCGCATCTCACGTGCGAAGTGACCCCTCATCCGACCAATCAACCAATCCAATGATAATCATGACCCCTGATCTTGACCCTCATCCGAACGATCAACCAATCCAACGATGATCTCATCCCCTCATCGTATGATCTGGATTCAATCATCCTTGAATCTGCCTTTTTATAATTTTTGATGTAGAACTAAAGGTCTTCAATTTCTCATTCAAAATAATGGGCATATAAGACCCATTTCCCAACAATCCTCCATATGAATGAAAATTGGACTAAGAACAAAGATCATCAAAGGTCTATCCCCCATAAATGATTTTAATGCAAATGAATATGTAGACACTTAGAGAGTATAATGGAATTAAGTTGTATCAAGATAGATAGCTTGTGGCTTTGAACCTTTCTTAGTGAGTTGTTATCGAGTTTACTTGCTAAAAAGTGAACATGATGTCTTGAACTTTCAGCTTTTGATGTAAACCAAAACAATAACAATCACACAACTTCTTTCCGAGCATTCTTTTGGTTCTTATAGTTGTGTTCATTTTGGCCTTGAACAACTCCTGGTTTCATGAGTGCTTTAGAGAATTAAAACCTTAAGATTCTTATAGAATTGGCCCAGTTCACACTCACATAGTTGATTCTTATTAAGAGTATCCTGCTATACCCCACATGATATTCATGTCATAAGAATCATTAAAAGCAATGATTATCCTAGTACCTTTAGCATATAGCACTAATTATCATAGGAATGAGTAGGATTAGACATCCTTAGTGCTATGTTGATCCCTTCATAATTTAGTTATCCCTTTTGAACCTAGATCTTGGGATCTCCAGTCAACTAGGTTGGGTATCCATTATGAAGATTATTTTGTTATAGGCTTTAACCCATTCCCCTCGATAAACAGTTTACTTGATCTCTTGGTAATCCTTTTGTCAGCGGATCCACTAGGTTTTTTTTGACTGAATGTAGTCAATAGAAATTATTCCATTCTCAAGTAACTGCTTAATGGCATTATGTTTTGACGTATATGTCTAGACTTACCATTATACATTTTATTTTGTGCTCTACATATAGTCGATTGATTATCACAATGTATGCATATTGCAGAAACAGGTTTAGGCCAATATGGAATATCTTCTAAAAAATTCTGAAGCCATTTGCTTCTTCACTAGCTTTATCTAAAGCTATAAACTCCGATTCCATAGTGGATCGAGCTATACATATCTATTTAAAAGATTTTCATGAAATAGCACCTCCTCTGAACACATATCCACTAGTAGATTTTATATCTTCTGTATATGATATTAATTGGCATCACTATATCCTTCTAGTACAGCTGGATATTTGGAATAATGTAATCCGTAATTTAGGGTATATCGTAGATATTTTAATATCCTTACTAAAGCTGTCCAATGATTTGGACCTGTATTACTGATGAATCTGCTTAACTTATTGACAGCATAAGCTATGTTAGAACGAGTGCAATTCATGAAATACATTAAACTGCCAATTATACGTGAATATTCTAATTGTGATATGGGTTGCCCAGTATGCTTAGCAAGATGTAGATTATCTACAAGTATTTTAACGGGCTAGTATCATGTTATTAACCTTGTTTAATATTTTCTCAATATAGTGAGATTGAGACAATATTACCTTCAGATGTTCTAGTGATTTGAATCCCTAGTATTACATCTGCAACACCCATATCTTTCATATCAAAATATTTAATTAACATTTTTGTATGTTTAATCATATCAGTATTACTATCAATAATTAACATATCATCCACATATAAGCAGACCACTACATACCCTTTAAGTAGGGTTTTGGCATATACACATTTGTCACATTCATTTATTTTGAATCCATTTGACAACATAACATTATCAAATTTTATGTCATTGCTTAGGTGCTTGTTTTAATCCATATAAGATTTAATAAGTCTACACACATTTTCTTGGCCAGGAACAACAAATCCTTCAGGTTATTCCATATATATTTCTTTCTCAAATCCACCATTTAGAAATGTTGTTTTAACATTCATTTGATGAATTTCATGATTGTTAATGGATGCTAAAGCGATTAACATTCTTATGAATGTTATTCTTGTTGCTGGTGAATAGGTATCAAAGAAGTCTAGTCCTTTTTGTTTAAAGCCCTTAGCTACCAATCTGGCTTTATATTTATCAATTGATCCATCAGCCTTTAACTTTTTTTTGAAAATTCATTTACAACCCAAAGGTTTCATACCTGCTGATAAATTTACCAATTCCCGATATATGATTATGCATGATGGACTCAATTGCCTCTTTGAATATCTGAGGTTCATTTTGTAACATGTATGTTAGATAATCAGACCAAAAGATTTTGTAACTTTAGTTCTCTTACTGCGTCTGGGTTCATCTTCAGAATATTTTTCCTGATGACTACTACTAGCAATATTATCATAAGCTCTTTTATTTGAACTTATTTCTGATATCCCTTTATTTGAAAATATATTTTTAAAAAATGATGTATTTCTTGATTCCATGATTGTATTTTTTTGTATATCAGGTATATCTAATTTATATACAAGAAATCGATATGCACTACTATTTTGTACATAACCGATGAAAGTACAATCAACAGTTTTAGGTTATATTTTGACCTTTTTAGGATCCGGAATAGCTACCTTAGCTAGATACCCCACACTCTTAAATAATTATAATGAGGCTTTTTTCTTTCCATAACTCATATGGAGTAACATCCTTCTTTTAAAAGATATTTTATTAAGAAAATGATTGGCCGAGAGAATTGCTTCTCCATAAATTCTGTGTACCAGAATTTATCAACATGACATTCATCATTTCTTTCGATATATGATTTTTGCGTTCAGCAATTCCATTAGATTGAGGTGAATAAAGAGTTGTAATTTGATGAATAATGTCATGTCCTTGACAAAATTCATCAAATGGAGTATCGTATTCTCCACCTCTATCACTCCTTATAGCCTTGATCTTCTTACCAAGTTGATTTTCAACTTCATTTTTATAACATTTAAACATTTCTAAAGCCTCATCTTTAAACTTTAGTAGATACAAATAATAGTATCTAGTTGAATCACCAATAAAAGTTATAAAACACTTTTTACCTCCTCTAGATTGTACTGACTTTAAATCACATATATCACTATAAATTAAGTTAGAGGTTCAGTATTCCTTTCTACTGAATGAAATGGTGTTTTAGCTAACTTAGTTTCAACATATACTTCACACTTGTAGTAGATCGATTTGATGATTAGGTAACAATTCTAAATTCATTAATTTTGTAATGAATTAAAATTCGCATGTCCTAATCTATCATGCTATAAAAATAAAGAAGAAGAATCAACCATATAAACAAAAGAAGAATTTTTATTCCTTTCAAGGTTATGATGTACAGTCATTACATTCATCTTGAATAAACCATTATTCAAATAACGTTGCTTAGAAAGACCCTCCCTTTAGTTAGTACAAACTTGTCAGACTCAAACACCATCCTAAATTTATGTTTGCTTAGAAGGGAGCCTGATACGAGATTCTTCCGGATGTCGGAAAACATATAGTACATCGTTTAATAGTTCTTTTTCAGATGCCATCTTCAGAACTATGCGACTAAGTCCTTCTATCTTGGATATAGCAGAGTTACTCATGATCAGATTTCTACCTTTGATAGGAGTATATGATGAAAACACTCTTATCAAAGCAGACATGTCGAGTAGCTCCAGTGTCAACATACACTCATTTGGTTTATCAATCATGTTTGCTTCAAATACAACTGCTGACAACATCATCTCCGATACTTCTTGGGATAGGGTATCTTCAGTCATATTGGCTTTTTGCTTCTCTTTTCCCTTGAAACGACAATCCTTGAATTTGTGCTCTTATTTTCCATATACAAAGCACTTGCCTTAAATTTCTTTGGATTGCTTTCTTCTCTTTATAGCCCTCTTCAAGAAACTTACGTTTCTTCTTTCCTTCCATGAGGTTTGCCTTAAGCTCAGCTGGATGCCCTCCTGTCTTCTTATCAAGGCTCTTGTTATCTTCTTCGATCCTCAGTCGGACGTTCAGATTATCAAGTCCCATTTTCTTTCGCTTATGCTTCAGGTAGTTTTTGAAGTCTTTCCATGATGGTGGTAGCTTCTCAATAATAGCGGCTACATGGAATGACTTATTCAGAGACATTCTCTTCGCATGCATCTCATGAGAATGATCTGCAGTTCTTGAACTTGTTCCATGACGGTTTTGTAATTAACCATCTTGTAGTCTAGAAACCTACCGGCTACAAATTTCTTATGCCCAGCATCCTCGGTTTTATACTTTTTGTCCAAGGATGCCCACAGCTCTTTAGCAGTATTAATACTACTGTACACATTGTACAGAGTATTCTCCAATCCATTAAGGATATAATTCTTGCATAGAAAGTCTGAATGCTTCCATGCATCCATTGCAGCGACCACTTGCTTGTCGGCCTCCCCTTTCTTTAGAACTGGTGGATCTTCGTTGAGAACTCTGACCAATTTAGAGTGATGAGATAGAACAACATTTTTTTGCCATCTTTTAAAATCAGTCCCGAAAAACTTTTTCAGCTTCTCAGCTTGAACGTGCAGGAATTGTAGCCATCACTTGTATCAGCACTTCCAGGACAAACAAGAACAGGAAAAAGAGGGGAAGAATTTGTCTTAAGATTGTTGGTTAAGAGGAATTTGATGGCTAACTAAATCAAAAGATAACAAGACTGTGTCTAGAGTTAAACTCTATGTTCTTAAGATAAATTCGTCCCGCATAGGTACTTACAGATTTATGACGATTATTTTCAGGATACAACGGTCTTCTTCTGATGAATGTAGCACCGCTATTCACCAGAACAGTGTACCAAGAATACTATACTCTCTAGAATTCAGAGTATGCAAATGCTTAAGAAATTATTTTTCGGATGGATGATTTGGAATGCAAGTGACATGTCCTATTTATAGACTTGAAGTGCCTCTTGAAAGTACTTTTATGGGATAGAATGGAACCGATCTGACTTGATCGGATGTGATCAAGAGACGTGAAGGAAGGGGCTTATCGACTTTCGATATGCCGATTTGGTATCTTGATCTAAAGATCACGCGATCTATACGTTGTTTTAGTGATCAAGTGTGTCGATCAGCGATCGGGTGCATATCTATACGTTGTTTCGAGATTCGATCAGCGACCGGATGCGAATGTATATATCGTTTCGAGATTCGATCTGCCGATCAGTGATCGGATGCGTCGATTGATCAATACCACCGCGATCACTTGATTGCCCCGATCAGGTGCGTGATCATATCAATTGGGTTCGCCGATCGATCAACACCGCTTCGTTTTGATTACCGCATCTCACGTGCGAGGTGACCCCTCATCCGATCGATCAACCATCCAACGATAATCATGACCCCTGATCTTGACCCCTGATCTAACCGATCAACCAATCCAACAATGATCTCATCCCTCAACGTACGATCTGGATTCAATCGTCCTTGACCGTCAGTTCTTCATAATTATGAAAAAATTTTAAGGCTCCTCGCGACGATGTGCACGTGCATGTGAAGTGCGCCTACAAAGCACCCATTGCGCCCTTATCGCCCTTCACACACGCACGCGTGTGTGTGTGGGTGATGCTACGCATCACCCTCTAGCTCTCTATTTATGGTGAGCCCAAATGCACAAGCATGGGAAAAGGTTTACGCATAAAGTAAATCTGTTTTTTTATAATTTTCAATGTGGAACTAAAGGTCTTCAATTTCTCATTCAAAATAATGGACATATAAGACCTAATTCCCAACAAAACTTGGTCCATTCACATTTATTATGGAATATGCACAATGTGAGTTAGAGAAAAACATACAACATTTAGAAAATTATGTAATAAATGTGATTTTTCTATAAAGCACTATATACGGTAGAAAAGACCCTGTAGAAGGTTGCAACGTCAATTTTGTTTAGATCTCCTTGCTTTTTATGCTCTTATATCCATGTTTCTCAATGCTTTCTCCATGGTGTGCTGAACGTTAAAAACAAGGAAATAGGACCCTATTTCAAGTTCAAGTTGTCAAATATAATCTGCCTTCAGAATGAAACTTGGTCCATCCGTATTTATTTAGGAGTCATCCTGATAAAATAAATTTGGATCGGTCAACTATCATGTCCATCTATTGTTTTTATAAAGTTGTAGTAGTTCTCTAACTATAAAATAAAGATCTTTTTCTAAAGTATAGAATTATTTATGTACTTAAATAATTAATGTTAGGTTCAAAGTACGAAAATCAAAATCTATGAAAAATTGTGCAATTCATTTCAAGTTATGGCTATGGTCCATATGTACAAAATGGTATACGGTCACCACACTGGTGAGAATACCACCAGACAATACATATGCTATATATACATATGCAAACACCCCCCTTGCATTGGACCATATATGAAGGGTTATTTAAGAAAGAAAATATCTTCTCAATGTCCTGCTTTATAAAGAAGTTAGTAATGTGTTGTATAGAAAAAGATAAATAGTAAAGATAGTGTATGAGTAATGTAATGATGCCGAGTGAAATAATTATTGATCTTGATATATTTGATACTCTCATGAAACACCAGATTTCTCACAATATTGAGGGGTAGGTGTGCCAATACAAAGCCCATATCCGCAAGCAACCAGCATGACTATGACCAAACAATCTATGTTGTGGTGTCTGCCGTAGCATGATTCTCTGCCTCAGCACTTGAATGAGGGACAATATCTTGTTTCTTGGCCCTCCAAGATATGACAAAATCAATAAGGTAAACACAATATGATTGAAGCTCTTACCGTATCTCTATAATTGAAGCTCTTACCAGGAAGATCTCATTGCACCAATAAAATCTTTCACATGTAAACAGGCGTTATGTGTTAGAATATTAAACTTGTTTTAATGCACTCTTAAAAACAACCAAAGACTTCATGGGAGAAAGGAAGAGTCACTCTTGAAAAGACCAAAGACTTCATGGGAGAAAGGAAGAGTCATTTTGAAAAGATAAGATGGTTCAAAATTTAAAATTGACTCTCAGTATTTTGTAATTGACTCTTAATTTTCTGCAAATGTCTTTTAGTTTTTCTATGCATGTATTAAATAATGGTATATAAAAGGACATCTAGATGTTTATAAATATGGAAGGTGTTTGCCCATGAAATGTAGAAGAAGATGATGAAAAATAGAGAAAGACCCAAAAGATATATTCCCTCTAACATCTCCATAATAAGAGTGTTATTTTTCTTATTGAAAGTATTCTCCACTTCCATCAATCTGGTATCAAAGCTCCTTGTATGCCCACCTTGTTTCCAACAAGTGGTATCAGAGCCTTATTTTTTTTGAGGACCAATCTTGAGGGAGATGGCCAACGATGGTATGCATATTCAAGTTCCCAAGCTTACTAAGGAGAACTATGGGAATTGGTGTATCCAAATGAAGTCCTTATTTGGCTCACAAGATCTATGGGAAATTGTTCAAAATGGCTACACCGAGCCTACAGCAGAGCAAGAAAGAGGTACAATCAAGCACAAAAAGATACTTTAAGGGACTTAAGAGAAGAGACAAAAAAGCTTTGTTCCAATTATATCAAGCTTTAGATGAGGTGACATTTGAGAGAATTGCTGAAGCAACCTCTGCAAATCAAGCTTGGGATACTCTTTCTACTATCTTTAAAGGAGAAGAAAAGGTAAAGCGAATCCGGCTTCAACAATTGCGGGAGAATTTGAAGTCACCACCACGAAGGAAACGGAAAACATCTTTGACTACTTCTCTCAGATATTGGTTATTGTAAACCAATTGAAAAGAAATGGAGAGAAGGTAGAAGATGTTCGAGTGGTGAAGATACTTCGGTCTTTGACACCGAGGTTTGAGCATATTGTTGTCGCCATTGAAGAAGCTAATGATGTTGATACACTCTCCATCAATGCGTTGATGGGCAAACTTCAAATTCATGAACAAAAGATACAAAAGAAAAATGAAGCACATAATACGAGCAAATACTTCAATCCAAGGTGGAGGCAAAAGACCAAAAAGAGAAAGATCAAGGGCTTCAATTGGCCTATAGTAACAAAAGAGATGACGGCAACAACTATCGTGGTGGCCGTGGTGGCAGAAGCAACTACCGTGGTCATGGTCGAAGCCATGGCTGTGGTCAAAGAAGCTATAATGATGGAGGAGGCCAAAGCTCAAATTTCAACAATGAAAGAGGTGGCAGAAGAGGTGGACGTGGACGAGGTAGAAGATCAATTGGAGGTCGTAACCAATCAAGATCCAATGTTCAATGCTATAATTGTCAAAAATATGGACACTATAGCTATGAGTGTTGGAACAATAAGCAAAGCAACAACATTGAATCCAACAACCAAGAAGGAGAACCGACACTTCTTTTGTCATGCCAAGAAGATGGAGACTTGAAGAATATATGGTTTCTTGACTCAGGAGCCTCAAACCATATGTGTGGAAGAAAAGAGCTATTTGTGGAATTGCAAGAAGGGGAGTTTTGTGATGTGAAGTTTGGGGATCTCTCCAAAGCTCCTATCAAAGGAAAGGTAAAATCATGATTTGGCAAAAGAATGGTAAACCTGATTTCATTTCCAATGTTTATTATGTGCCAAGTTTGAAGAGTAATATTCTAAGTATTGGCCAACTGTTAGAGAAGGGTTATGCAATTCATATGGAAGGACTATCTCTAACTCTAAAAGATTGGAATGGAAAGCTGATACTCGTGTCGCGAAGAACAGGATATTTCCTCTTATCTTAAAGACGGAAGCACAAAATTGCTTGCAAGTGGATATCAAGGACCCTTCCTGGCTTTGGCATCTCAGGTTTGGACATTTAAATTTTAGAAGTTTGAAATTACTATCTAATAAGGGAATGGTGAAAGGACTTCCACACATAAATTATCCAAATGAAGTTTGTGAGAAGTGCACACTAGCTAAGCATGCAAGAGCTCTTCAAAAGTAGAAAATCTTGGAAAGCAACAAGACCATTACAACTAGTGCATACTGATATATGTGGACCTCTTCCAGAATCTTGTGGTGGTAACAAATATTTTATAACATTTGTTGATGACTTTAGTAGAAAGTTGTGGATTTATTTTCTTAAAGAAAAGTCGGCTGCACTCTTTATGTTTAAATATTTCAAATCTTTGGTTGAAAAAGAAACAATAAAGTGCAGATTTTAAGATCCGATAGAGGCGGAGAATATATGTCAAATGCTTTTAGAAGCTATTGTGATGAAGGAGTTCGACATCAATTCACCGCTCCGTACTCTCCACAACAAAATGGAGTGGCCGAGAGGAAGAACCGGACCATTCTTGACATGACTAGAAGCATGTTGAAAGAGAAGAACCTTTCCGAGCATTTTTGGGCTGAAGGGGTGGCATGTGCAGCATATCTTATCAACCGAAGCCCAACAAAAGCCATCAAAGGTATGACACCAGAAGAAGCTTGGAGTGGCTACAAACCAGGAGTAAGCCATATGAAGATTTTTGGGTGTATTGCCTATGCCCAAGTACCACAAGAGAAGAGGAAGAAGCTTGATGATCGAAGCCAAAAATGCATCTTCATAGGATATAGTGAGCAATCCAAAGCCTACAAATTATATAATCCAATGACAAATAAGGTCATCATCAGTCGGGATGTGATTTTCAATGAAGATGGAGTATGGGATTGGAATGGCAAAGATTCTCATATCAAATATATAACACCTTATAATGAAGCTGAGGAGAATACAAATGAGGAAGCTACTCAACCAATCTTGTCACCAGCAAGATCATCTTCATCACCACAAGTTACACCGACTTCCTCAAGAAGTTCTATAAGCCATGAAGAGTCAACAAGAAAGTTTAGAAGTATTAGTGATCTTTATGATGAAACAGAAGAAGTTGAACAAGTTGATTTATATTGTTTATTTGCTGATATTGAACCTCTAACATTTGATGAAGCTATGCAGAAAGTTGAATGGAGAAAAGCAATGAAGGAGGAGATTCTTGCCATAGAAAAGAATAATACTTGGGAGTTGACTTCACTTCCAAAAGGACAAAAGGCGATAGGCGTCAAATGGTGTATAAAGTGAAGCGCACTGCTAATGGGGAGGTAGAAAAATACAAAGCTTGTTTGGTTGCCAAAGGCTACAAGCAAAAGAAAGGGCTCAACTATGACGAAGTTTTCGCGCCTGTAGCCCATTTTGATTCAATAAAGCTCATTTTCTCACTTGCATCTCATCACAAGTGGAAAATATATCAAATGGATGTAAAGTCAGCATTTCTCAATGGCTACCTTGAAGAAGAAGTCTATATTGAGCAACCTGAGGGCTATATCCATAAAGGCATGGAAGATAAAGTGTACAAGTTACACAAAGCTTTGTATGGATTAAAGCAAGCACCGAGAGCTTGGAATGCTCGAATTGATCACTATCTTCAAGATTGTGGTTTCAACAAATGCTCCTATGAACATGCTATTTATGTAAAGAAAAAAAGATGACATTTTAATTATATGTCTATATGTGGATGACTTACTTGTGACAGGTAATTGCATGAAAATGATATATGGGTTCAAAGCAACCATGAGCAAGGAGTTCGAAATGACGGGAGGAGACTTGATGTCTTATTTTCTTGGCATTGAAGTAAGGCAAAGTGAAGATGGCATCTTCATTTCTCAAGAAAGTTATGCTAGAAACATTCTACAAAAATTCAAAATGGAGTGCTGCAAAGAAGTAAACACCCAGTTGCTTATGGAGCCAAGCTTAGTAAAGAAGGAGAAGGAAAGGAGGTGAACTCATCTCTCTTCAAAAGCCTTGTTGGAAGTCTTCGTTATCTTACTATAAGCCGACCTGATATTGTCTATGGAGTTGGTTTGATTAGTAGATATATGGAACATCCAAAGGAGTCACACTGGATGGCAGCAAAAAGGATTCTAAGATACCTCAAAGGAACTCTTGATCATGGTATGTTTTATACTCATTCCAATGATGCAAGTTTAATTGGTTTTTCTGATAGTGATTGGGGAGATCTTGATGAACGAAAAGCACTTCTGGTTATATCTTTTATTTTGGTGCTAATGCTTTTTCTTGGAGCTCAAAGAAACAATCCATTGTTGCATTATCTACATGTGAAGCAGAGTATGTTGCAGCATCATGTGCTTGTGAGGCCATATGGTTGCGCAACTTATTGAAAGAATTGAGTCATTCACAAAAGGAGCCTGTGAAGATATATGTTGATAATAAGTCTGCTATTGAACTAGCTAAGAATCCAGTTCAACATGGAAGAAGCAAACACATTGACACAAGATTTCATTTTCTTTGTGATCAAGTTAAGAAAGGTATTGTGAAGGTTGTGTACTGTAAATCAAATGAGCAAATTGCTGATATATTTACAAAATCACTCAAAGGTGAAGATTTTCAAAAGCTGAGAAAGATGCTTGGAATCATGGCACCAAGAAAAAACAAGTTTACGGAGGAAATGTTAGAATATTAAACTTGTTTTAATGCACTCTTGAAAACAACCAAAGACTTCATGGGAGAAAGGAAGAGTCACTCTTGAAAAGACCAAACTTCATGGGAGAAAGGAATGTCACTCTTGAAAAGACCAAAGGCTTCATGGGAGAAAGGAAGAGTCATTTTGAAAAGATAAGATGGTTCAGAAATTTAAAATTGACTCTTAGTATTTTGTAATTGACTCTTAATTTTCTGCAAATGTCTTTTAGTTTTTCTATGCATGTATTAAATAGTGGTATATAAAAGGACATCTAGATGTTTATAAATATGGGAGGTGTTTGCCCATGAAATGTAGAAGAAGAAGATGATGAAAATAAAAAGAGACCCAAAAGATATATTCCCTCTAACATCTCCATAATAAGAGAGTTATTTTTCTTATTGAAAGTATTCTCCACTTCCATCAATCTGGTATCAAAGCTCCTTGTGTGCCCACCTTGTTTCCAACATTATGAGATAAGTCATCCAAGAGTACATGCAAGGGAATTAGCTAGACCTTTGACCAAGGCAAATCACATGTAGAGGAGTGATTCTCCCAGCCCACGATAAAGAAGGATGAAGGAAAAGCAATTAAACAATGTTACATCTATGAAAATGTCAAGGCCTCCATGCCAACATTTGAACCCAATACCCAAATACCGAGCCCATTCCCACAGCATCCTAGGAGAGAATTGAGTGTGAAACATGGACTGTCACATGAGACTACTGACAGAAAATATGTAGCCAAGTCGTCTTCATAAAACTGACATGACTACATAGGACTCCAAAATCCATCGTGTTTGACTGAAATGTCAAATACACTAGTTATTTCTGGAAGATAGGACAAGTATGGAGATGAAGCTACAACTCTCAAGCGCTTTCTATCTACAAATAGACAACCAAATTGAGGTTACCGATACAAGTCCTGAGAACATGCTATATTAACTTGTCATTAATCACACAACCACTTAGGGTGTGATTCTGCATGCCCTAGGTTATGTACCACAATATTGTCCATAGCTCAATGAGATGATCACCATTTGAGATAGTACCAAGACTAACAGTGTAGTAACCCATAGACCTTGTCCCTTCACTAGCATCAAACAAGGCTTTTGCACAAGGCAAAGACTTAACATACCTGAACAGATCCATAAAGAGCTCAAAAGTAAGTTTACAAGGAGCAAAACAGCCTATACAAGCTCATGAACCAAGAATGAAAACATTCAATTCAAGCCTAGAGATGGGGTACTTGTCCCTAGCTGACTAGAACAGCACCCGCTCTAATAGTTCAGCAAGTTGCAACCCAAGCATAATAGGCCGCATAGACTTATCATATAAGGAGAAGAAATTGCTACAGAACTTGACTTTCTAGAAAACGAGTACTTGAGTCATCAACATTGTTGGCCTTTCTCCTTACTTCAGTAATCAGGCAACGCCAACAAAGTTCACGAACTATGCTGTTGATTCTAAAGAAGAAACAAAAGGATGAAGCAATCAAGGACAAAAAGAAAATGATGATTCACCGCCCAAGTTTATCAGAAATGTTTGATCAAATAGAAGGGCAAAACCAAGTTAAAGAGATCATATATAATCACTAACAACCTACTGGCTGCAACACCAAGTTCAACCTACGCAAACAGTACCAAGCGAACAATTCATCGAAGCCCAACTCCACGAGTAGGCTGAGCTGATGCAAACTAAGTCCACGACACCAAACGCTCAAAATGGATCCCAAGAGAACCAGGCAGAACCCAAGAGATCACAAAGTCAAAGAGCATAAAGGCATAAGCCAACAACAAAGAATTGTTGCTATAACCATTCTACAACAACCTATTGGCCACCCAATTACTAACATCAACAAATATCATCCAGTCTTCAAAAAGTCTTACATAAACAAACCTTCTAAAGACAAACTAAGCATAGTCAAATCTCTTCAAGACATAGGTTACTTAGCCTGAATATTTTCATTCATTATAAAGAATTCCAGTAAACCCATGAGTTTCCTTTCATATAAGAGCTCTAAAACTTATCAATACAACCCCTCCCATGCACTCAGTTTTCATCAACGAAATTAATAGTCTGTAATTATTGAGTTCACTCCTATTTTCTTGGTGTTGTGGATTCCTAGATTTGGCAGACACATAAGAGCTCTAGTAGATCTAGAGAGAAAACCTTAGTGGCTTTCGAGGAACATTTGAAAAATAGTAGAATATGAGCAGCTACAAACCCTTCTTAAAGATGCTGGCTTTTGAATGTTGGAAAAGACCCTTGATAAAAGGGCACAACCATTAGTTATCCCTTTCCTTCTAGTTCTAGCTTAAATTTCCATATTCTTTCTATAAGAACCCATGCTAACAAGTGTTTACTCCTACATCGGCTATGTACCGTGGAAAGCTTGGGTACTATATAAGACTAAGGAACCCAAATAATATCTTCCTAATTGATCTTTTTGGGTGAGATCATATGTTGTTTCAAATGGTATCAAAGTAAACCTAACCTATGACCCGTGTAGATTAGGAGATACTACAAATGAGCTCTATGTGCTTATAATTGAATTTAAATATGGATTTAGATATGTACCCTTAGCCTAACAAGAGTGCTTGGGCTTGAACAAAAGAAGTATGCAAGAGCCCATGCTGATAAGTGTGTAATCTCACATCGGCTATATATTAGGAGAGAACTTGGATATTGTATAGGATCAAAGAGCCCAAATAATACTCTTCTAGTGAGCTTTTTTGGGTGAGGTTTTGGGTTATTAGACTTTCATGTCAAGCATTTATCACTCTACAAATTTAGATATAGACTGTCCCACACATTTCAAGTGAAGGCCTTATAGGGTCAAATTGGTGCCTAATGCACTTTAGTTAGAACTCTAGATTGTCATGCCCTTTAAGGCAATGCACATCTTATATCTGCCTTCCAACCTCGAGCATATAACTACTTTCTCAATGCACCTTATAACAATATTTAAGCCCAGCCAGGCACCTATGCCAATTGAAGAGAAAAATAATGTAAAGACACTGAAAAAATTACATGCACTAGGAGAGGCCCATAACCAGAGACAAAAGCAAAAATAAAAAATAAAACTTTCAAAGTTGAAAATGCATCAATAAAGAAAAAATTAGTACCAAATCACCTCAAGAAGACAAAAATAATACCGAATTATGCATGGAAAGGATCTTTAAAGTTACTGAAGAGGAAGATAACTAAATTAATAGGTATAATTACGACATCATTGGACATAAAATTCATGGCCATGGAAGAGAACCAAGGAGGCAGCTCAACTGTATTCAGGTATATATATATAAGGTCAAATGAAATTTAGCATAATATTAGTGCACAAGAAAGCTATGAAGATATTTGTGCTGAAGAACATAAGCCATTGCCATCAGACAAGAAACATCATAAAATATTTTCTACGGATAGTCTACGCATTACAGAATTATTTGATTGCCTACCCATTACAGAATTATTGCAAAACATTAAGTACGATTCCCGTTCTTCTTGCTTAAGAGATAACAGGCAACAAAATATAAGTGTGGCAATTAAAGCAAGTCAACAAATTCCCAAACAAAACTTAAAGGAGGATTTTATCATGAATCATTGTGTAGGGCAATCCAGAGAGCTCAAGAGCAGTCTAGTCTCCTAAATTAACCAAGAGAACTCTTCTAAATGCATGTGGATTGGATTTGTTTATTGCTATAAAAAAAATTGATCAAGAGTTTCAGGATGTCTAATGTGAGATATGCAGGTTGGTTTCTGCAATTACTCATATCCAGATGAAAAGGTCCTCATTATAGCTTATGCAGAAAAGATTCCAAGCCTATATACTCAATTCAACTCAACTCATCTAAGCCTTTTCCAACTACATAGGATCGGCTACATGAATCTGCTTCTTCACTCTGCTCTATTCAGGACTAAGTTGATACTCAAATTACAAATAGTTACATCTCTCTTAATTATTTTTGTTCATGATAGTTTAGGTCCTCTATCTTTATCATTATTATGGACCGTTAAAAAATCACTCTTTCTAACAGAAGCATCTAAAGGTCTTCGTTGTATATATCCAAACCATCATAATCGATTTTCTCTCATTTTATCTTCAATTGGGATTACTCTTATCATTTCTCGTATATGTTTATTTCTAATTCTATCTTTTAAATTTTTACCATATATCTATCTTAATATGCATATTTTTGTTACTTAATTTATTCACATGTTGTTTCAGTATTGCCTAACACTTTGTTCTATATAGCATAGCTGACCTAATAGCAATTTTATAAAATTTTTCTTTCAATTTTAATGGAATATGTCGATCATACAATACTCCCAAAGTACTCCTCCACTTAATCCATCCTGCTTTAACTTTATGATTCACATTTTTACCTATTTTACCTTCTTGCTGGATAATTGATCTCAAATACTTAAATTTTTCACTCCTTTGTATCTCTTGGCTTGCAATCTTCACTGTCTCTTCATTTGTATTTTTACTTCCACTAAAATTACATTTCATGCATTCAGTTTTAGTTCTATTAATCTTAAAACATTTAGATTCTAAAGCCTCTCTTCAAATTTCTAGCTTAACATTTACTCCAAATTTAGTTTCATTAAACAACACTGTATCATCTATTCCAAGCCTATATATATATATTAAAAAAAAGGTATTTCATGTTGATGACCATCATGTGGGGGTTGGGGAAGGCAGGGATTATTTGAGGCAAAATTTTGATACTAGGGGTCACAGTGACAGCATCTCTAGAAGCAACTGCATCAACACTGCATAGGACAAAGCGGTTTTTAGAGAAGTTGCACAAATAATAAAGTGGCCCACTGATAACCAATGTTCCATGAGAACTGCACTAGAAAATAAATTGGAGATGAATCAGCAGACAGTGAAAACTAAGTCATTGACAAAATTCCAGAAATTTCAACATTATGAAGAGAGACTAACATGGGTTTTGGAAGACAGGATAGAGTATAATTTAGGACTAGATGTCCTGCATACTTGAGCATTTGAAGTAAATGCAGAGTTAAAGAACATCCCTACATGAGCAGTTGGGCATGAGAAGCTGAGGCTCTCAAAAGCAATATGGAATTTAGCTAGAAATCAGTAAATACTGAAGGACTTTAACAAATGGTTTACTAAAACTAGATGCATTGGTTAAATGCAGCTCTGTAGTCTTAGCTTTCTACAAGGTAAATTGCAAAGATAGGATTTTTCGCATGATTATACGACATAACTCCCAACAAAAAGGATTCAGAATGAAAAGGACAAATACCGGTCCATAATGAAGGCTTATTTTTGGCTTTGGAGTGCATCAATTGTATGAACAAAACCAGATAATCAAAACAAAACTCAAACTGTTCCCACCATAGAGCCCAAAATTAATTCCAATTGAAAATTTAAGTCATCTTCCATGTCTCACTGTAAACAACAAGCTGATATTTCTTCACAAATTATATCATTTCCCTATGAATAAACATTCGAAGACAATAAATATTTCTCAGTGAACTCAAAAGTTATAGCTTTCTGAACCCACAAAGCTATACTGAAAGGAGGCTATAGCAGGATATGCAAGTCATCCTCTAAAAGGTGCAAAAATTGTTGATTTCAAAAGCAGTTAAGCAGACGGACATAGCTAAACTATATAAGGTCGAAAAAGTATAACAAACCAAACAAATACTCATATGAGGAACAATAAAGAGAAATCCCCAAAGATGAAGGGCCGTTAGGCAACGGGATGGACTTCAAGTTTGCCGATTGAACTAGAAAGATAAAAGGCCCCAGACAAAAATCCAAAACCACTCCAAAAGTTCCGATGGAGGAGACGCCATGGTTTGTTTATTTTACAATGCATCAACACTTGAAATCAGAAAAAACCGGCGAAAGAAGCAGAGATAACCAGGAGCATGAAAAGGACTTGATCAAAATTTCCACGAAATTTGATTCTGGAGTAAAAAAAATCAATCTATTTATCAACCAAGAAGACCTCTTCAAAGGAGAAGATATAAAGAACCAAAATTAAATATTTGATATTTATCAACCGCTGCAAGACATCCGAACTTGAGCATCTTGATTACCATGAAGATATACCCTCAAAACTTGCACACCAAAAACATAAAGATTTGATATTTTGTCACCAACAAAACAAACCAACATTGAACGAAGAGAAATCAGAGATTTTCCTTAAAAAAAAAAAAACAACCGAGAAAAAGGGGCCCGCCCACCACTCCAGTACTCCAGTAATATGGCCAGAAGTATCTATGACTCCACAAACAGAGGTAAGTCCCTGCGGCCAGTGGCACGCGACGTAGCCGACCATTAGAGCCAAAAAGAATCAAAATTTATACACTCACAAAATTTATACAAAAAATGTCATCAAAAATCTATCTTTATGCCCACAAAGTCGAAAAAATCCTATCTTTTATCCCAAACAAACCAAACCAATATCAGAGACAATGTAGAAAGATCTTTTCGACGGAACCGAGAAAGACCGTCCCACCTACCTCTTAAGTAGTTCGAGACGGTGGAGCTGAGCCCCGGCGGCCCCTCGCACGCGGCGGAGCCTGCCACCCGGCCCACGAGAAGAAGAGCACCAGAAGGCGTAGATCCAAGGCGCCCAGTAACGAGAAAGGAGCTGAAAACGAGAGGAATTTCTGCCCCATTAGCTGAAACCAAGATCAGATTGCAAGGAGGAGGGTATCTGGCACTCTTTCCGCGTTCTTTTCGGAGATGGGTTCTTTCTTGCCCAACTGGAGCGGGGTTCCAGAGACCACGCCGTGGGTTTTAGAGACCAAGCCGTCGGGGCGATAACCATCGCCTCAAACCGAGGCTAGCCATCGCGGTGCATGGTTACCTCGTAACGGGACGCGATAGATCGCATGATTGTAGTTATCAAAATCGGATGGATCAGATTGACCAATCTAATCGAACCGTCCAAATAAATAAAATATAATTAAAATTTTAAAAAATATTTATACTGATCCCATTATGATAATAAATAAAAATATTTTTTCTCTAAAAAAAACATAGTTTAAAAACTTTAAAATTTAAATATTTAAAATAAAGTCAATTAAATTATAATGAAATATAATATCTATATATTATTTAAAATTAATTTTAAATTTTTCAAAAATATAACATTATTAACTTAAAAGTATAATAAAAATATATAGAGTTATGGATGAATTAGAGAAATAAGAGATGAAAAGAAAAATTTAAGCCTAAAATATGTAAAAGTTTCTAACTTCATTGGATCATCAATTAATGAAAAAAAAAACAAATTAATTCATCTAGCATTAGAATAGAAGTGGTCAAAAGTTTAATTTATTTGTTAGATTAGTTGATCCAACCCTCTTCTCTTAACAATAACCAAGATAAGTTGGCCTTTGCTATTATGATTGGGATTGGTTTACTTTTTAGTTGTTATGTATGATGGATGGTATGAGTAACGAGCTTGCGTATATTTTACTTTAGAAATAGAAAAAGTTAATATAACGATATGTTTAGAATGATAGCATGAGTGAAAGTTGGGACTGTGGGTGTCATAATTAAGGTGGAGGAATTTGTTTGCGACCAAATTCAGAGCTCAGAAGGAAAGATCGACGATCAATCCACGGTTCATAATGGCTTCAGCGTTAAGAAAGAAGAAGAAGAAGGGAAGAAAGTGGCCGGTGACTTTGCGAACCGGGGGAGGGGAGGGGGGACCGGCTTTATAAATTGGAGGGCTCCGATGGGACGTTGGAGGAGATAAGATAATAAAAACTGACGGCAAGAGATTAAGGACATGGGCTAAACGACAGGTCCAAATAAATCATTACGGCGGGCCCCACGGAAAACCAGGACAAAAGGTGGCTGGCGGTACGCGAATCTACGGACCCCATAAAAGATTTTTTTCCAGTGGGGGACGTGGCCGTGATCTTGGAACGAACAACAAACAGCAGCAGCGGTGGCAGGACGAATCGAAATCTAAATGTGGGATTTCCGTACGCCGTTCCGTCCGCTCACGGACGAAAATCTAAAAGGCGGAGCAGTTGGTTTGTTTGATTGCAATTTTGATCAATCCAAGCCATGATCTAGTCTCTGCTAAAGGGATTTATCATTTATGTGAGGAAGGACATCCTATAAAGTAAGTTAATCAGCTCTAGATCTTTGTCCCCGTGCTCTGAAAAGTAAGGCCCATTTGATAGCGAATTTGAATTAATTTTTTTTTTTTAAATTTATATATATTATATATATATATATATATATATATATATATATATATATATATATATATATATATATTAATTAAATTATTTTTAAAATATTTTTAAATAATTATAAAAATTGAATGAATCTAAAAAAATATCGAAACAAAGTTTTCTTTAAATTCATCTACGTTTTTTTTTTTTATCCTTTATTTCTGTTTAAAACTCACGTATTCACCTTCTTTCATTTTTTTGATTTTTTCTATGCAATTCATTATTTTTTCTTTGAAAAATAATTTTTAAAAATACTATCAAAATATATTCTTAAATACTAAAAATAGATAGAATAAACTTAATTTTTAGAAAATTCATGTTTTTAAAAATAATTTTATAGATTACGAACCAAACAAAGCCTAAATATTTTTTAAATAAAGTGAGATCTCAAAAAAATAAAATCTTATTTTCAATTCTAATTGGAAAAATTTTTGTGCATCTATTTGTGCCGTATATTTTATATGTGTCCTCAAAGAACAACTTGAGTTGGAAGCTGGTATCTATTTGCCGTCTAACTCCTTGATTGCCGACGTTCAGTCCATCCTTCAGAGAATTCAAATCCTTGATCCAGCATATTTATAGGGAAGCTACTCTGCGGCCGACTGGGTTGCAGCTAGTTACGGACCATTGGGGTTTTGAGTTGGAAGCAGGGCGATGTTTGCCTCCTATTCTCTCAACTTTTATATTCTATAGCTCGGCTTGAGTCACCTAAATGGTGTGATCATCCGTTTGTACAAAAAAAAAACTTGTATTGCTGATATGACCCTGGCGTCCATTATTTATAAACAATAATTGATAATTTTTTATAAAAATTAAAAATTCTTTGATAATAAATTTATTTTTTATTTTTAAAAATTAAAATTTATATAAAATAATTGAATCCATTCTATATATATATATAAACAAATAAATACTTTTATCATACTTTTCTACCATATTTTAATTATCAATTACACCCTAACTATTAAGCTAATTTAATTTATTGTCTGCTTTTTTAAGTAATAATGATAATAAAAATTGATACAAGTTCCAGCTTTTATTCCCATCAAAAAGGGAGTCATTTACTTCTCCATTATTGCCGGATTCTTTGTCTAACATTTCCTTCCCTTCCATTTAAGAGGAAAAGATAAAGCTTTATATAATATTTAGATATTAATTTGATAGTCTGAATGAAAGAAATATTATTGACCTTCCTCAAAATTTACCCAAATTCACATCCTTTGTCATTGATAATGCTTATTATTAGCTTTTCTTATGCAACGACGTTTTTAAGGATGTATCTAATAATTCACAATTGAAACTAATATCTTTCATTGATTACGCCACTTTTTATTATTATTCAATAGAGTTAGGTTAAAAAAAGATTGTGCATGCCGTGGGTTAAAATTAATTAAATGCCGAACCCTTTTGCAAGTTATCATTTTCTCTCTACCAAATGCCAAATCAATCATCTTTACTTTATCCATACTTTTAATTAATTCACTGCCGCTTGCTTCCAAAAGTGATTATCAAAAAATTTTCTTTCCATTCTCAAAGGCTAGACCAACATTTCAAAATAATAAAAAGATAATAATTATTTTTTACCCCAAAAATAATTCTTATTTTAAATATTTTTACATTTTTTCATATTACATATCAACCTTTTATGAAAAATCTAAAAAAATATAATGTATAATTATTCAATATTTGTTCTACCATTAAAAAGTAGTGGAGAATGTAGAATCATAGGAGTTAACAGGCAATAATTAAAATAAATTTATCAATCGCTTTGTAATCTCTTCTATTTGATGATAGAAGGTAAAAGATCAACATACTTCAAAAGTCTACCACTTAAAGTGGCTAAAGATTTAAATCATTCTACAATAATTGAAATATATCAATTTAAATTATTTTTAGTAGCAAGTTTTAAAAATACTAAAAAAATATAATAAAAAATATTTAAATGTTAGAAGATATACCATTCAAAACTCAAACTTAAAACCTCTGATTGCTAAATACGAAGCGCAATTATTGGGCAAGCGCTGATTCACAAAAATAATTTTATCATCAAAATTTTTTAACCAAATATATTAGTAGTTCTATTCTATGAGTCAATTCAACTTTAAAAATCTTTTTGTTTTTATTTTTAAGGCAAGGTCCAGGATCAAAACCACAATAAATCTGGACCCTCTATCTGCTGGTTGTAATGGTTGATTTGTTAGATCGTGCTTGTGTTGGCACTTGTGTAAATACCTCATGTTTGGGAGGTTTCATCTCATTTAATGTTCCAAAATCTCAGCCCACCGGGTTTATGAGGCCCAAACCATAATACATTCTTTCTATTTTTTTTCTTCGTTGGTGCATGACATACTAGCTCAACATCCGTAAGCCGCAGCTGTTGAATCAATTTCTAATATTGACCTACATTAAAGTAGTGTTTGATAGAAAAAATATTATTTTTAGATAAGTTTACGGGATAAAGTTTATTTTTTTTGTTATTCCTAGGGATATTCGCTGGCTATCTTATGATAACTTTTTTTTTTTACTCTTATTTGGAGGGATAACCAATTAATATTCCTGCATTTCGAATAAATTGAAAAAATAACTCATGGTTAATCATGGTTAACCATGGATTATCCTTTTGATTAACTTGATTTCTAGCTATCCTTCATAATTATAATTTTTAAAAATAAAAAAAATATATTTTAAATTTTTTTTTATTTTTTATTTCAAACACAGCCTAAGTATCATGTTTAATATCATTCCGAGGTCAAAATACATCAGAGAGCAGGGACTCGAGATACAGATAACTAGAGTACTCAAGGGACACATGTGGGCTAGAAGAAGCTGTGACCGAAGCCCTTCAATCCGTGAACTTCTACGTTCAGGTAATCCATGTACCTTGATTCCCTTCACCACCTATAGGATTTAGGTTGGGAGACTTGGGTTGACATGTGCCAGGCTCAAATGGATTGCCCAATCTATAAATCTAAGAGGAAAACTAGTCCAACCCCGGTGGATCATCCCAGCAGGCTCATGGATCCAATACGGCTGACACTAAGAATGGGGATGGGCGAACAGTTATTAAGATATGTTGCTGTGAATTTTTGTTCTTCGACTTAGGTGAGATAATGGTGCTCATCAGAATCTGGATGACATTTTTTCATCCTTAGGCACTTACAAAATAGTGTCCTATTGCAAAGGTGGTGGTCGATCCCCACGAAAGATCCTCCAACATCCAAATCAATGAATGATTCTTAGCTTTCAGGTATAAGAAAAGGTTTTTTGAAAAAGAGAATGAAGAGGGGGTTAGAGTTCTCACATAGGTATTTTTCTCTCTTCCTTTTTTAAGGCTTTTGGGGCCTGAAATTTATAGGGAGAGGACGTGGTAAGCTGTTACATGATTTTTGAAGATCCGTTGCGGAGGTTAGGAGGTAATAGGCCAAAATGGCGTATATCTTATTAGAGGGATTCATGATCTCGCGGGTCATAGAGAAGAGTGCTCCTGTTACCATTTATGCAGGGTCACTTTGAAAATGAGTTTCAAGATCTTCGTGTTTCAACGATCTAATGGCCAGAATATTCGGCATGAGTTGAGGTTCGGATTGCCGAGGTTAGGAAAGATAGCTTGGTCGAGATCTTTTGTGTTTTAGTGATATGATGGTCGTGATATTGGCACGAGTTGAAGCTTGGATTACTGAGGTTAGGAAAGGTGGTTCAATCGTGTCGAGGCTCGGAGAGATAGCTTGGTCCTATTAAAACGAACTCCGTCTGAGCATAGCGGCCTGTCATATTAGCCGATTTATGCAGAGACTGTTTCACCCTGCATCAAGATCTATTGAGGATTATTCTTGCATTATAAGTTCGTACTAGCGTCTAGAGTGGGTTTATTAAAGAGGATTTTTATCGGACTCGTTAACGTTGGGATGCATACATGACGTTTCGAATCGCAGTGTACGCTGGTTGCGAAGGAGGAGTTGGCTGGGAATAGGCCGTTCATGAAGCAGAAGCCCAAAACATATATAACATGATCAATCGATCCTGATGTTAAACATTAGAAGCTAGGAGTAGTTCATGTACGGTCTCTCTAGCCTGCGCTTTGGACCAATTCCATCTAATTTAATCGTGAATTATCCAAGCTCTTGAAATCTACTACTGTACAGAAAACTCATGTCATGTAGTGCTGTACCTAGGTGAAATTCTTTTAATTTTTAATAATATCTGAAATTTCTCAAGGAACCATGGTCTGGAATACTGTGCTACTATACCGTCTTAATTATAACCCTAAACCCTAATCGTAACCCAGAAATATAGTATTGACCCTTATAATCATTATTAGGGCCATTAGTTATTTCTTTCTAATTTTAATAGATAAAATAATATATTTTTTCGATTTTACAACCATTTTTGAAGGAAACTTTTAAAAGGAATTTAAAATTTAAAATAAATATTATTTTATTGAAAATGAAAATATAAGAGAAAATTATGGCGCTATCTTTTGTACCGAATCGGTCTGTTAAAAAAAAATACTGGAAAAAATAACAAAATAATAACTATTATATTTATTTATGCTATTTATCTTAATAAAAAAAAAAGGTCGTCTGAAACCATTATGGTGACTATTATAATGGTTATAATGCATGGAAACGTACAATCCGGCTTGAAAGTAACTGAGCTCTATGGCAGCAGTCACGTTTCGAGTCAGTGTAACTTTGGACCAGCTATCTCACATCTTGTAGCACGCGATCAGAGATTTTTATTATTATTTTTTTTTAAAAAAAAGGCAAAAAAATATATTATCACAAGCGAGTACATCACTTGGCGAAATCTCCTTATCAAACAATTTATTGATTGTTGATCCACGAATTAGCGTCATTTCCATTTGACGGTTGGTGATCAGCCGGGGAGCCTCAACAAAATTGCGCCGTTTCAGCATTGCTGTCGCCAGTAAACGACGACAAAACTAATTTCTCTCTCAAACATTTGATCTCCAATGCCAAGTTTTATAAAACATAGTATCCCGAATGCATGACACGTGTCAATGATATCCAAACAGGAGCCGACAAAGAAAGGGCTCTAAATATATCAACCGTTGGTTTTGTGTTTATTTGCATCAGAAGAATCCAAGTCCACCGTAAGCCCGAATTCAAATCTTTGCCGCTGCTTCGGTTTCAACTTAATTTACTTGCCGCATGCCGGAAATCATTATGGCCATGCTTTACGATCTTAATTAGATCTCGGTTTTGGGCTAATCATCCCCGGGTTTGAAAGTCGCTGATGATAACAATTACGTACGTGAATTTCCTCGGCGGAAACTATGTTTTAATTAATTAAGTTGTATATATTTGCTATCTATCCAACTAAACTACGTACCAACTTTCTTTAATTTCTAACACAAGCGAAATAACCGATTCATAACAATTTTCTCCCATCTCTGGACAAAGACACTACGAAAACAAATTATCACAAGACATGCACTGCATTACAACCAGACGACACTTTTAGAGTAGAGACTTGAGAGAACGGGCCTTAACGGGCTTCCTTCCTCTCTTCCTACGATTCTTTTTCTCGACCTCACCGTCACTGCTATCCACCTCGCTGCTGCCCTTTCCCTCGTCATCGTCCTCCTCCTCGTTGTCTTCCTCGTCATCACCGGCCACCTTAGCGTCATGCCCATCCACGGACGCTGAATTCTCTCTGCCTTCTTCTTCTTCTTCAGTGACGTCACCATTACCACCAGCATCGCCGCCGCCGCCGCCGCCGCCGCCAGCGTTAGTATCGCTGCTATTGCATCGGCCTCTCCTCTTTCCCCTCCAAGGCCCGAACCCAGAATAATAGTAGTAGTAGAAACTAGTAGTGTCTCCGGATGCATCCGCCCTCCTCTTCCGGAGCTTATCGCCACCTCCAATTTCAACGTCGGCCACCTTACTGTGAGTATTGCTGGTATAGGAGCGCAGCTGGGCAAGGTGGTAGTGGCAGAGGGAGTGGGGGAGGTGCGCGGGTCTCTTGCAGCGCCATCCTTTGCCGTCGCTCTTCTTGCAGAAGACAGTAGTAGCCTCGGTGGCCTCCGTAGCAGCAGCTGGATCGATCCCTTTCTCCTTCCTCTTCCTCCTTGTAACCTTCTTCTTCTTGTTACTACTCTTACATTCCTTCTCCGCTTTTTTTACATCCTCCACTTTGATGATCTCCTCGCTGTCGTAAGAATATTCATAGAAATACGAACACTTGGACATTATATATATTTGGTGGGTTGGGGGTTTGGGTTTAGTATAGCAGTGGCTCTACTGACATCAAAGGGGAAGGGGAAGGGGAAGAAAGTAGAATAAGGAGAGATTAGGGGAGATGCCTACTACCTCTTAATAACAGGAGGCTCGGATTTCTCCTCGACTTTGATGCTGTTCGCCGCAGTGCCCCTATCCTCGTCCGCCGCGTCCCCTTCCTCCTGCCAGGAGCCCAGAACCATTCGAGTCCCAGAAAACGCTTCAGCTTCAGAACGAGCGAGACAATAAAGAGCGGAAAGAGAAAAGGGAAAACCATCAAAAAAGATGGGCCGAGAGTGCGCTCCAAATAGGAGCGGCAAAAGCCCCATTAGAGCTCCATGACCTTCGCCTTCGTTCCGTTCTGATCGACCGATCGAGATTCCTGACCGACCGATTTAGGGTTTGCCTTCCATTTATTATTATTATTCATTATTCTCTCTGCTCTCGCCGCAGCCGAGAACCCTAACTTTCTTACTAAATTCCCATAAAAACTCCGACCTCTTAGATGCAATAAAAGGGGAAGAAAAGAAAGCAGCAGAAGCTCAATAGAAACACAAATTGTAGGTTCTCTTCTATCCAACCCTCACTGTATTCGATTCAGCGCTCCGGCAAAGAAACCCTAAAAGGGAACACGGCAAATCATTTCCATTGCCCTCATAAAGAAAAGAAACGCAGAAAGGAACCCAAAAAAAAAAAAAAAAAGCCGGCAGCGAGAAGCCTAGCAGAAGCTGAAGGGAATGATGGTGAGGAGAGGGTGAGAGATGAGGATCGAGGGATCTGACCTGCTGGTGATTCGGCACGAGATCCCATGGGGAGCGGTTCAGCTGGCACAGAAGTCCGGCTGCGGCGGCGGCGGCGGCGGCGGAGGCGGCAGAAGCAGCCTGCGAGTCCGACGACGCAGACGAGCAGAGCTGCGGCGGTGGCGGCGAGAAGTAGGCAGTCGTGGAGCCGAGGAGCTTGGCGGCGCACTTCCTAATCCTCATCACCGGAGAACAGAACGGTAGCGGAGAAGGCGAGAGGAACGGAGAGGGGGAAAGGAGGGAGGAGATCTGGAGATCTTCTCGTTTGGGCGGGCGATGTTAGCAGAGAAGGTGGAGTCGATGAGAGTCGAGTCGAGTCGAGGAGAGGAGAGGACGGTTTTAGGGGTTCCCCTTCTCTTTGGCTCCTTATATATTTCTCTTTCTTTTCTCAATAATACTAATATATTCTCTCTCTCTCTCTCTCTTGAGTTTAGTTTGGTTTAGTTTGGCTTGTTATTTGTCCGTTTACTGATGAGAAACTACACTAATATACGCAGGGTAAGGTGGAAGAAAAATATTGCTGGGGCCGGTTTCGTGGCATTGGGTTTTAATCACCGCCGTCCATTCTGGTCCATTTTAGGCAGGCCCCACATCAGACGCCTGGCGTTGCCATTGGGGCCGGGGACACCAGCTCCAGCTGCTGCTGGGAGATTTAATTAAAAGCCAGAGCTGCTGGCTCCTCTACGAGAGCTTCTTCAGCATAATTAGCAAGCTAGATTTAATTATTAAACAGTTTGCATTTATTTTTAGGCACAAACCAAGCGGTTACCTGAACACATAATTAAGCTCGGCTCTTTTATTATTTTTTTGTACGTAGCTAGCTAAGGTGGTGGCCTTATGATTTAATTAGTCCGTGAGTTTCTTTGGATGGTTAGCTAAAAAGCTTTGCTAAAGATATATACCTGCCTCAACTCGCAGCAAATGGAAAGGAACATGGGATATATATCACATGAACCTGCACCTCGACCATGATCGGCATGCATGACCTTGCGAACCGATATGATCACCACGTCGCATATGTTGAAAATAATTTGATGATATTTTCAGCACGGTTTTGATACATGTCCCAGCAAAACATATCCCGTGGAGTGCTGGGATGGGACGGATTGTCGCCTGGCAATGTTCCGCCATCGTTGTTGAATCATGATGAGTACTCCCGATTCAAGCAAAGCTTATAATTTTGATCTCAGCTGGCAAACGAAAATTACCACCCAGCGCGACCAACATTACCGGCGAAGCATGGGTTGGGAATTAGGATCGTGCGCCACCGCGAGGTTTGAATCCGTCTTTAATTCAAGCTCGCGACTTTTTAAATTGGGAATGAGTTGGGTTGTGAATTGGTCGCACGAATTAGGCATGATCAGTACTTTTCGTGCTAGGAAAAGAGGTTACGTTAGTTTGAGTTGGGAAGGTACGACCTGCCTTAGAGCTTTTCGTTAACCACAATCACCCTTCGTGTACGTTTCTGCTTCACAAAACGCCCTTCTTTTTTATATCCATCCATGTTTGAATGGACACAAAAAAAAAAAAAAAAGTAAGGAGAAAAAATAAATAAATTTATTTATTTTGTTTGAATGAAAAGAGAAGTAGGAAGAAAAAAAAAATTAAAGGAAAAAATAGATAGAAAAAAGTGGTAAGCCCCATCTAAAAGTTTTCTCTCTGAAATTGAAGAGATTTCGGAGAGAAAACTCAAAGTGCTCTTTCAAATTTTATTTTTTTTATTCTGATATTGACCCTTTCAAAGAAAAAATTGATCATTTTTAATCATTTATAATAAGAGCATTATTATTATTATAAATTATCAACTTTTCTTTTCTCTCCATTTTTCTTCACTCATCCAAACAGAAGGAAAGAAAATGTTTTCTCTTTACTTTTCTCTTCTCTCCATTTTCTCTCCTTTCATTTTCTTTCCTTCCTACTTTTCTCTCCATCCAAATAGTGCATAAGATTGGTAGCTGATAATCTATACAGATTTTCGATAATTTAAAAGAGAACTATTAGATAACTATATTTGATATATATTTTGAATGACAATCTATCTTATAGTAGTAATTTAAATTACTTGATGAGAGATAATGTATTTATCTCAAAAAGGAATAATTTTCTACATTACTAAAGATGTGATACTCTGATAAGTTTTTTTAACAAAATTACCCCTATTTCCTTTATATTTGCTGACCTTGACCTCGCTTTAACCTTCGTGTTGAAAGTTCCAAGCCACACCCTCTTTCTCCGAGACTGTTCCTAAACGCCACGAAACTTCTTTCAATTAGTGCTTCTGGTATGCCGCTTCGAATATCATTTATAAATATATATTTTTTAAATATTATCATTTATAGTATAATTTTTAAAATTAAATATATAATAATGTATAAATTTTTAATAAATTTAATTTAGGAGCATTTTAGAAATTCGATGTTATATGACTGGTAATCTATTTATCATACCAATTATAGTAATCAATATTACTGTAGCATTACCTATGTATACTAAACATAGTAATCAACATTATTGATAACTAATAATCTATTTTTGTAGGTAATCCACATTATCATCCAGAATTATCTGGCGATGCATCAAATGCAACCTAAAAGTTTCTTACTAGAGTCATTAAAAAGATAAATGATAAGCATATGACAAGATGCAAATGACATCCAACATCAGCCTTTTAATATTATTGTGAGACGATTTAGATGATAATTGCTCCTCTTGGTTTGGATTCATGTTATGGTTGCTAGGTCCCAACCTATTGTGATACTTTTAAGCATGGATAATTTCATATTAAATAAAAAAAGAATGATTAGAATGATTAATTAAGCCAGTAGATGAACTTCGAGTTTACAAATCATATCAGAACTAGCCCAATGATGGCTCAAGAGCATGAAAGGGCTACACGGTGGATAATGATAAAGTTGTGAGAGTTCCGCTTCTGCCATAGTGTAAGTCACCCCTATAGCACTAATAATCTTTACCATGGTGCCATGATGCAAAGCCATTTCTATAGCACTAATGATTTTTATCATGGATGAAGCCATCCTTGTTAAGCCACAACAATCCCAATCGAGATAAATTTGGGTTAGCCTAAGTATAATTAATCAGTAGCGAGAGAACTTGAGTTATAAGTCAAACTTTTCTTTCTCATCCGATATAATATTATTTTAGGGTATTATAATCTTCCTCCTATAATGCAGTACCCTCAATGCCTTAAGCCCATATGTTGGCCCAATTAACCTGCAAGTGGGTTCAAAATTACGTGACTCTAAAACTTGAGTGCAAGTTAATTGATAGTAGGAAAATTTAGACTTATAAGCTATTCAAATTTAATGGGAGACTACCAATTAACTTGCACCTATGAGATAGTGGTAGAGTCTCACCATGGAGTGAGCCATGCCTATAAATAGAGGAGATTGTAGTGCCCTTAAGCATGAATAATCTCATATCGGATGAGAAAAGAATGATTTAAAGAGTTATAACTCAAATTCATCTAATACCAATTAATTTGTACTCAAGTTTTTAATGTTACATGAATTTAGCTTAGTAACAGATTAATTAGACTAGTAGGTAAGTTTGGCATATTATATATGATCTTTGAACGTACTAAATTTTCTAGATTCAAATTTCCTAGGTGAAAATCAACCATCGAAACTCTTAAAATTAGAGCTGGAAAAAAGCCTGGAGGATGTCTATTCCGATTCAATCCGAATCCATTGTATGGATGGAAATGGATAGTTGGAGAATAAATAGAAGGAAGAATTCCAAAGAGATAAAAATGAGATAGCTAGAATAGGTTTACGGTCAAACCATTTGGAAGTGGCAACTGAGTTGTTTTTGCCAATATTCTCCATCTCCGACTTTCGATGTTCCATTCAGTTCCCATTCTATGCCCCATCGAGACAATAATTTTAATTTTCATCCATAAGTTCATAAGAACAAAGATCCTCAGCCCTCATATGTTGCCTCACCCTTACTTTTTTTTAACAAAAAAAAATCTTTAAAAAAGTTATTTTTAAAACTTTTAGAAAACTAAAAAAATTAAAAATATAGATTCAAAATGAGATTTAGGATGAAAAATGTGAGTGTTTGCATATATCCATACCAGCTTTGCTTTGATCCTGATTTGATTTTCTTTAAAACATACTCTTAGCCTAGTCAAAGCTAGAAGACCCTGCTCCAATGAGGATAGGTCGAGATAAGTCGAGTCAAAAAAAATTACCATTCCTAAATCCAGCTCTTTTATCATTAACATTGTAAGAAGATCATAGGTAAGCCTATAAAGGAAGGATTAAGATTTAAGCCTATAAAGGAAGGATTAAGATTAAAACCATGGTTCAAAATTAGAGGCTTTAACCTTTTTTTTTTTTTTGATTCCTTGCAGCCTATTTATATTTTCTACCCCCATCACATTAAAAAAAAAAATCATGCTCAATCTATTGCAATTAACATGCATAAGAGCCCTCGTGACCTTCGATTAATTTTCTCTCTCCAACTATCATGGTGCACCATTTCATTGTGACATCAATGGAAGGGGGAAGATAATATTCATCTACCATTAGTCCACCATTTAGCCAAAAGCCTCTTTACCACCTCTAAAGCTATATTGGAATTGACCAACCGCCAATCCACTTATGGGCAGAATTTTCACAGAAAGCACAGCGATTAATTTAGCTAACAATAGCTATTTACCATTCATCATCTATTAATTTGAGATAACTGTTTCTTAATTATGGGGCCAGAAACTGCCCCTGAGCCTTAATTGGTTCAAGTAGCTTGAATGTGATCAAAGAAACCGAACTAACCTCAAACATGCACCAACGACTAATTTAACATTAAAAAAAAAAAAAAACAAGGATGTAGAGCTAGAGTCCATTTCTCTTTTGGGATAGCAAGGCAACACCTAAAGGCTGCGTTGAAGAATTTGAACTGGCTCCATACATCGGTATATCTGCCATTGTTTACGTAGAAGATAGTGATGGCATACAGAAACCAATTGATGTTAATTAAAACCAGAGGTTCTTTTCTCAGTCATTCTTCTTGCACCCAAGAAATTTGGATTTGAAAACTTTGGGACAACTTGAGATAAGCTTGATACTTGCACCTTGGATTATAGTGGGCCGACTTGGACCAAGGTGTCATCTTGTCTGGGGTGGCCCAAAATGTAGTTTATAATTCATTAGAAAGCGCTCACACATCCCTGGAGCCTGGGAGTGCAACCATAAGATTTTGGATTTTGTTTACGTTTAATCTTGCTCTTTTCTTTTATTCTTTAACAAATCCTAGTAGGAAGATGTTAGAAAGGCAAATAAGGAGGGCGCTTTGGGAAGTAGAAAGGCAGGTTCGTCATCACGTTTATTGCATGAACATAGGATTTTTTTTTTTTTTTTTGGATGATGGAAAGATATTTGGAGCATCCAATGCTCATGAATAAGCTAACATCCGACTCAAGGGGAGGATGCGTGACGAGGTGGAAAAGAGGAGGTTGCCTGATTTTTGGAGAAGAGAGGCTGGCATAATTTCTGAGTTTTAGAAATAAATAAAATCACCTACAAGGAGGTAATTTTTCCATGGATAATTTATTCACTCTCCCCTCACCCTCCATGATTTTTTTTTTTTTTTTTTTTTTTTGCTTTTTTAGTGGATGTTACCACGCGTTCAAACATCTGAAAAACATCTAAACGTTGCATGCATAAACCTTTCCTATTTGTCTATACTTAAAAAAGGAAGTTTTACTCAACTTTGATAGGTTTCAAAATGAATGATAAATGTTTCGTATTAATATTTGAAGCCGTTGGATAGGATCTAGGAAAAATCTTACTATATCGCCTTTCAGTATAGCAAGCATACACCGGCCGCATAGATTGATTGCCTGCACATGTCAATCCGTGTGCGATAACCCAATATGACTTATCGCGCATCGTACGTACGGACATCCAATCCATGCAATCGGTGCGTGCTTACTGCACCGAAGAATGATGTAGCAAGTCTTTTCCTAAAATCTTAAAAATTAAATATATATACAATAAAAAACATACGATTTGAAATCTCCCAATCCATGCATCAAAATGTTAAAGAAAAACATACACACACATTATTTCATATAATATATATTGTTCAATTTTTTTGACAACTTAACGTAGTCTTTAAATTATATGATTTTTGATAGTACATTATATTCAATGATTTTGATCATCATCAATGTGTGATCTTATTATACAAATCCAAATTTATCCAAAATGAAGCATCCCCTCTCTACATATATATATTATATTATATGTATGTATATAATGTAGGCTTATTCTGTGTCACGCCCCAGTCCCAAAACCCGAGCTAGGGTGACAACCACCGCATGCCAGGCATGCAAGGCATCTCGAACTTCATCACATAAATCAATAATAAGCGAAAATCCAAATCCTTGATTTATTACAAACCATAATTATCAGTCTTGGGCTACTAGCCCTACACACAAGCAATATTGAACTATATCAATATAATGGAACTAAGTTTATTTAGTAGAAGCTTCGTCTATCCCAAATATTCTTCTTCATTCCTGAGGCTCTGAAAAACATTGTGAAAATTCTATGAGCTCCCTAATACAATTTCAAAATTACATTTATCATGCTATCAGCATATTCATGTCATCAGATCAAAATAATTTGAAAACTTAATTCAATAATAATTACTAGAATATGCGATGTAAACAAAACACTGTTTATACTGTCATTATTTTTCTTTATGTGTCCCACGGCCTTACATCACTCATCTTGTGTATCACTCTTAAATGTCCCCTAAGAGTAAGGGTCTTGGTACCAGTATTATGCCATATCATAATCTGTCATATCATAATATATATGTCATATCATAATATGTCATATAAGAACCACGGCGACACATAAATTTTTACTATCATTATCATAATTGCATATTATCATCTCGATAATAACAACATAATTTTATAAAATTAACATAATTACATTTAACTTTAAGTTCACAATTTACAAATTAAATAATTTATAAAATTATAATACTTGGCTTACTTACCTTAGTACGCAAATTTCAATTGATAACCCAGCTAATTGGACACCTAGGAACCTACAGTATCATTTTTCATTATTAAATTTCTAAAATCTGAATTATAAAATGATTCTTAAACTCTATCCAAACGACTTCACGGGTCCGACTTTGGGCTCGAATATCTCTCAACATATTTGCCCAAATGGGGATTTAAAAATATCCCAAGAAATTAGAAGCAATCCTGATTCCGGCCATATAATTATTTGGCCATTCTCGGCCCATTACAGAGCCTAAATAGTGGCTCAAAAACGGCTCACAGACTGGCCCAACAAGCCCAAATCAAAGCAGCCACATCAGCCCAAGCTTCTTCTTCTCTCTCTCTCTCTCTCTCTTTTTTTCCTACTGTTCCCCTGTTTCGTTTGAAACAGGGTTATCCCGTGCCGGCGGCCAGAGCCGCCCCGACCAAATTGGAGGCGGCCCGGCCACCGGTGGCCGGACCAGGGCGGCCGGCCTTCCCTTTCTCTCTCCCTTTTCAATTTCTTCTTTCTTTCTCCCCTTTTCTCTCACTATTTGCCACGGCTAGGAGGCGTGCTGGCGGCACGGCCGGCCACCATGGCCGGTCGGACCTCCACCGAACGCACGCCCGGCGCCAGTGGATGTCGCCGGCCAGGGCTCAGGCCCGGCAAAGCAGCGAGCACGCCGTCGGGCCCGAACCGAGGATCGAACCGCTGGCTAACCCATCCCAGGTTATTTCTCTCTCTTATCTCTGATCTCTTCTCTCTCTCTCTCTCCTCCGGCACCCCACCGGACACCGCCCCCAGTGCCGGTGGGGCTGTCGGCCAGGGCTTAGGCCCGGCGAGGCGGCGGGCACACCGCCGAGCCTGAACCAGAGTCGACACAGGGAAGGGTCCGAGGCTTCTTTAACCCAGTTCCTCTCTTTCTCTCTTTGACTTTCTCTCTCTCCCTCCCAGGCATAGATAGAGGGACTTACCAAGAAGGCGTGCGCACGATGAGGATGAAAAGAGGCGTTCGAGGATGACGGGAAGAAGGCATTCACATGATCCTTTAAAGGCGATGCAGAATCCTCAAATCAAGGGATTTGGGACTCTATTAGTTATAAGATATTTGAAATTCAAATCTTTAGAGTCTATTGTACCGATCTCGTGATAAACTCTCACGAGCAGGTAACGAAATCTAGGGGATTACATTCTTCCCTCCTTATAAAAATTTCGGCCTCGAAATTATAACTTTTATTAGTAAAAATTAAAATTCTAATTTTGTCACACAATCAACTAAGTCTTTATTCAAAGTCAACAATCATAGCTATATCATTAACTATATTAGGATATAAATTGTTGTGGATACTTCTTTTTCATTTTCTCCTCAAGTTCCCAAGTAGCCTCCCTCTCAGAATGATTACTCCATTATACCTTGACATATGGAATGATACGTCGTCTCAGAACCTGATCTTTGCGGTCCATAATACACACAGGATGCTCCTCATATAATAAATCTTTCCTCAACTGTATAGGCTCATACGCTATGACATGGATGGGGTCAGAGATATACTTCCTCAACATAGAGACATGAAAAACATTGTGTACCCCAGATATAATCGGAGGCAGTGCCGGGCTGTAAGCAACCTCTCCGACTCTGCTCAAGATCTCAAAAGGTCCAATATAACGTGGACTCAGCTTTCCTCTAATCCCAAATCTCATCACATCTTTGGTTGGTGATACCCTTAAGAAAACATGGTACCCAACCTAGAATTCCAATTCCCTTCTTCTGACATCAGCATAGCTCTTTTGCCTGCTCTGAGCTATACGAAGATGCTCCCTGATCAAATGCACCTTATCTACTATTTGCTGAATCAGCTCAGGGCCTAGCAATTTCTTTCTTCCACGTCATCCCAACATATAGGAGATCTGCACCTCCTACCATGTATAGCTTCAAATGGAGCCATTTGAATGCTGGCTTGGTAACTATTATTATATGCAAACTCCACCAAAGGTAAGTGGTTATCCCAAGCTCCACCCAAGTCCATCACACAGGCTCGCAACATGTCCTCCAGAATCTGTATGGTCCTCTCTGATTGTCCATCTGACTGGGGATGATAGGCTGTACTGAAGTTTAGTTTGGTTCCCATGGCCTTATGAAGACTCTTCCAAAACTGGGACACAAACCTGGTATCTCTATCTGATACAATAGATACCGGGACACCATGGAGTCTCACTATCTGCTCAATATACAAATTAGCCAATCTTTCACTAGAGACTCCAACTCTGAAAGGTAGGAAATGAGCTGATTTTGTTAGTCTGTCCATAACCCAAACCGCATCATTACTCTGGAGTTTTGGGCAGACCGTCACAAAGTCCATTGTAATCTTTTCCCATTTCCACTGTGGAATCATCAGAGACTGAAGAGGTCTGCAGGCCTTTGATGCTCGGCCTTCACTTGCTGACACACCAAGCACTTGGCCACATACTGAGCAATCTCCCTCTTCATACCTTTCCACCAAAAATTTTCTTTAAGTCTCTGTACATCTTAGTGCCACCTGGATGCACAGTATAGGAGAGTAGTGAGCCTCCTTCAAAATTTCAGCCTTCGGCTCCTCAATGTTTGGCACACAAAGTCTTCCTTCAAATTTCAGGATCCATCCTCCATTACATAAAATTCATTCTGAACTCCTGACTGCACAGCTTCTTTAATCTTTTGTAAATCTGATCTTCAATCTGGGAGGACTTGATTCTGTCAACTAGGGTCGGCTGGAGTACAAGTGCTGCAACAAGCCCATCAGACTGCTGTACTCTCAGACCAACCTCCCACTTCTCCAGATCTCTCAATACGTGAGGCTGGGAAGTAATCATAGCAGCTAACTCAGAAGAGGATTTCCTGCTCAAAGCATCAGCCACTACATTGGCCTTCCCAGGATGATACTGTAGATTCAGGTCATAATCCTTCAATAGTTCCAACCACCTCCTTTGCCTTAAATTCAGCTCCTTCTGTGTGAAGATGTATTTTAGACTCTTATGATCTGTATACACATCACACGACACTCCATATAGATAATGCCGCCAAATCTTCAGAGCAAAAACCACAGCAGCCAATTCCAGATCATGAGTAGGATAATTCTGCTCATAAGGTTTCAGTTGTCTGAAGGCATAAGCTATCACCCTTTCATTCTGCATCAAAACACATCCCAATCCTTTCCGAGAGGCATCAGTGATATAGTAAAACCTTCAGATCCTGTCGGAAGAACAAGAATGGAGCTGACACCAGGCGCTGCTTTAACTCCTGAAACTTTCTCACACTCCACTGTCCAGTCAAACTTCACTCGCTTTTGGGTTAAGCGAGTTAGGGGTAGAGCAATGCTAATTCTCCATAAATTTACGGTAATACCCGCTAACCCCAAGAAGCTTCTGACTTCTGCCACATTGGAAGGTCGGCTCCAGCTAATGATAGCTTCAATCTTTTTCGGGTCCACTGATACACCATCTTTAGAGATTATATGACCCAAGAAAGATACTTGGTCCAACCAAAACTCACACTTCTGCAGCTTGGCATAAAGCTTCTTCTCTCGAAGAATCTGCAGCACGATCCTCAGGTGGTCCTCATGCTCCTTATGGCTCTTGGAATATATCAGAATATCATCAATGAAAACCACCACAAACTGATCCAGATATGGCTTAAAAATTCTGTTCATTAAGTCCATGAATGCTGCTGGGCATTAGTTAACCAAACGGCATCACCAAGAACTCATAGTGGCCATATCTGGTTCTAAATGCTGTCTTTGGCACATCCCCCTCCTTGACTTTGAATTGATGGTACCTGACCTGAGATCAATCTTTGAGAATATCCAGGCTCCTTGGAGTTGATCAAACAAGTCATCAATCTTCGGCAGAGGGTACTTATTCTGCACTGTTACCTTATTGATTTTCCAGTAATCAATGCAGAGTCAAAGACTGCCATCCTTCTTCTTAACAAATAGAACTGGAGCACCCCAAGGAGAAACACTGGGTCTGATAAATCCCCGATCTAGGAGCTCCTGCAATTGATCCTTCAGTTCCTTTAGCTCAGTCGGGGCCATGCGATAAGGGGCCTTGGATATAGGTCCAGTCCCAGGAACTAAATCAATAGAGAACTCGACTTCCCAATCTGGGGGCAAATCAACAATTCATCTGGAAAGATATCGGAGAATTCTCGAGCTATGGAATATCCTCCAACTTGATCTCTTCCTGCTGAAGGTCCTTGACTACAGCAAGAAATCCTTGACCACCACTCATCAGATACCTTCCAGCCTGCATCGCTGTTATGAACACCGAGGCTAGGTGTTTCTGACCACCAGTAAAACTGAATTCAGGCTGGCTTGGAATTTTGAAGTTGACAATCTTCCTGAAGCAGTCTACTGAAGCATGATAGGAGGCCAACCAATCCATTCCAAGGATAACATCGAAAAACTTCAGTGGGAGGACAATGAGATCAGCATTCAACCTCCTATTCTCCAAGACAATTGGGCAAGATTTGCATACTATGTCAACTTTCATAACATCTCCATTTGGAAAAGCAATATGTAACTCTTGCTCCAGAGAAATAGGTGTCAATGATACATTCTTGTCAAGATAGATGTCAGATATGAAAGAATGCATGGCACCCGGGTCAATTAAAGTTTGAGCATAAGCAGTACCTATTTTAATCATTCCTGGACATAAGTGTAATTTATTTTAACATTAAGGATTGAACCTAACTTTTAATTAACTATCAATGCATTGTACTAGATGAGAATGTAATACTAGATATAACATTAAAGGGTATACCTGTCACCACAGAATTAGAGACGGCAGTGTCCTGCTAAGTGAGGTTGAAGATCCATCCCTGGGTCCTCGGTGGCGGCTGCTGCTGTTGCTGGCTCATCCCTTGACTTGAAGAAGGCTGCTGATCCTTCCGAAAGGGACAGGTGGCAATCTTGTGATCAATTTTCCCACAGACAAAGCAGACACCAGTCAATATGTGGCAAAGCTTTCCAGGGTGGGAGTTACCACAATGAATGCAACGAGTCTCCTTATTCTGTGGTTCAGCTAGGGCCTGATGTGCACCCTTCTTCTTGACCTAAGCAGAGAATTGGCCAGAAGTAGGCCCTTTTCTATTCTTCCGCAGCTCCCAATCCTTTTGAATAGCATTCATATCCCTCTCAATCACCAAGGCCTTATTCACCACAGCACTGTAAGTGAGGAGCTCAAATGCATTGACCGCTTGCCTCAGTCTGGGTCGCAGTCCCTCAGTGAATCTGATGACCTTGGCTATTTTATTGTTTACAATATTTGGAGTAAAACGGGCCAACCTGATGAATTCAGCTTCATACTGGGCCATAGTAAGATCCTTTTGCTCCAATTTGATAAACTCTGATTCCATCTGTCTCTGTACACTCCTGGGGAAGTATTTGTCAAAGAATATCTCTCTAAACTCTTCCCAAGAAATAATCTGTCCATCCCGACGCTGCTCCTCAACTAACCACCAATCAGAAGCTTCTCCCTGGAGAAGGTAGGTGACAAATCTGATCCGCTCCATCTCCTGACTACCATGAGCTGAAAAGCCTTCTCCATATCTCGCATCCACCGCTCAGCATCAACAGGGTTGGTGGATCCAGAGAAAGGGGTAGGGGCAAACTTCTTGAAGTCTGCAAAGCTACGGCCAACCCCTATCCAGGATTGAGATGGAGTAGGCTAGGTCTATGGAGCAGTAGAGTCAGGCTGAGTCTGTGGAACAGGAGGGGCAGACTGAGTGGACAAAGCCTGCAGAATCTGATGTTGCATGTCCCGCATCGACTGCGCCATACTTGAGAGAACCTGAAGCATCTCGGTTTGGAGTCGCTGCTGATCAGTCCCAACTGAATTGGCCGAAGCAGCACCTCCAGTGGCTTCCAAACCTTCCGGTTGGCCAGCATTACCAACCTGGGAACCCTCATCATTTTGTCGACTTCTAGTGCGACATACCATTCCTATCTCCTGATAAATTAATTGCAATTAATGTCATGGTAAACTCTGAATGTCAAGTTTTCAAAGCATAATATCTGAAATTTTCTTTAATTTTATAATTGTCTCAACGTCATCCTAGTATTTTGCCTAAAGAGTCATCATGTATATGTCCCTAATGTCATAACCTGGCTATGATACCACTAAAGCTGTCATGCCCCAGTCTCAAAACCCGAGCTAGGGTGATAACCCGCCGCATGCCAGGCATGCAAGGCGTCTCGAACTTCATCACATAAATCAATAATAAGTGAAAATCCAAATCGTTGATTTATTACAAACCATAATTATCAGTCTTGGGCTACCAATCCTACACACAAGCAATACTGAACTATATCAATATAATGAAACTAAGTTTATTTAGTAGAAGCTCCGTCTATCCCAAATATTCTTTTTCATTCCTGAGGCTCTGAAAAACATTGTGAAAATTCTATGAGCTCACACTCAATAAGTAAGCCTAATACAATTTCAAAATTATATTTATCATGCTATCAGCATATTCATGTCATCAGATCAAAATAATTTGGAAACTTAATTCAATAATAATTATAGAATATGCAATGTAAACAAAACACTGTTTATACTGTCATTGTTTTTCTTTATGTGTTCCACGGCCTTACATCACTCATCTTGTGTATCACTCTTAAATGTCCCCTAAGAGTAAGGGTCCTGGTACCAGTATTATGCCATATCATAATCTGTCATATCATAATCTATCATATCATAATATGTCATATGAGAACTGCGGAGACACATAATTTTTACTGTCATTATCATAATTGCATATTATCATCTCGATAATAACAACATAATTTTGTAAAATTAACATAATTACATTTAACTGTAAGTTCACAATTTATAAATTAAATAATTTATAAAATTATAATACTTGGCTTACTTACCTCAGTACGTAAATTCTAATTGATAACTCAGCTAATTGGACACCTAGGAACCTACAATATCATTTTTTATTATTAAATTTCTAAAATCTGAATTATAAAATGATTCTTAAACTCTACCCAAACCACTTCACGGGTCCGGCTCGAATATATCTCAACATATTTGCCCAAATGGGGATTTAAAAATATCCCAAAAAACTAGAAGCAATCCTGATTCCGACCATATAATTATTTGGCCATTCTCGGCCCATTACAGAGCCCAAACAGTGGCTCAAAAATGGCTCACAGACTGGCCCAACAAGCCCAAATCAAAGCGGCCCGATCGGCCCAAGCTTCTTCTCTCTCTTTTTTTTTTTCTACTGTTCCCCTGTTTCAAACGAAACAGGGTTATCCCGTGCCGGCGGCCAGAGCCGCCACAGGCCAAATTGGAGGCGGTCCGACCACCGGTGGCCAGACCAGGGCGGCCGGCCTTCCCTTTCTCTCTCCCTTTCCAATTTCTTCTTTCTTTCTCCCCTTTTCTCTCACTATTTGCCGCGGCTAGGAGGCATGCCGGCGGCACGACCAGCCACCATGGCCGGTCGGACCTCCACCGGACGCACGCCCGATGCTGGTAGATGTCGCCGGCCAAGGCTCAGGCCCGGCGAAGCGGCGAGCACGCCGCCAGGCCCGAACCGAGGATCGAACCGCCGACTAACCCATCCCAGGTTGTTTCTCTCTCTCATCTCTGATCTCTTCTCTCTCTCCTCTGACACCCCATCGGACACTGCCCCCGGTGCCGATGGGGCTATCGGCCAGGGCTCAGGCCCGGCGAAGCGGCGGGCACGCCGCCGGGCCTGAACCAGAGTCGACACAGGAAAGGGACCGAGGCTTCTTTAACTAGGTTCCTCTCTTTCTGTCTTTGACTTTCTCTCTCTCCCTCTCAGGCATAGATAGAGGGACTTACCAAGAAGGCGTGTGAACGATGAGGATGAAAAAGAGGCGTTCGAGGATGATGGGAAGAAGGCATTCACATGATCCTTTAAAGGCGACGCAGAGTCCTCAAATCAAGAGAATTGGGACTCTGTTAGTTACAAGATATTTGAAATTCAAATCTTTAGAGTCTATCGTCCCGATCTCGTGATAAACTCTCGCGAGCAGTTAACGAAATCCAAGGGATTACATTCTGTATGAAGTTTTGTGGATGATGATATTAATGTGCTTGAACATTATTAAAGTCTATTATTTAATATGCAATAAATGTTAATGATGCTAATATTAATATGCTCAGCCATTAAGGTTTGTTACTTAAAATACAACAACAATTTGACTATTATAATTTCTATTATCATAATATTTATTATATTCTTATATTATATTAAAAAATAGTTAGAGAAAAAAAATATATACTTCATACATTGAGCTCAATTGATGTTAATGGCGAAACTTTCTCTACCTATACTTGACTAGTGTAAAATCTTTCGTTTGCTAAATGGACATCAATATTAATAAAATTAGTTTTAACTATGAAACCTTTTACTTGATTGTTGTTATGAATCTTAAGGCTTCTATTTATTATATTTATTAAATTATTATACTAGTAATACATAATTTCGTTTCTCTCACTCTCTGTCTCTTTTCATAATAAAAATTTTTACATGATTTAGAGGATATATTTGATTTATAAACCAACTAGTCCTTCATGAGAGGCTGTAAGCTTATGCTCAAAAGCTTATTGTAGCTTATGATCCAAGCCCAACAGCGTTGTTGTGCATCCTCTTTCTTTTTGCTTGAGAAGTAAGTAGAAAAGAATGAAAGCATATGTTAGGTGGTTGGACGCGACAACTATGCATCAATGAGATTGATTGCTCTTGGTATATAGTCCAATGAGTTACTTTCAAAATCAAGTTTTTGGTCCCCATTTGCCACGGTCCAACCCACCAACATTCCTAGTCTCGGACACGTACAGCTTGCAAAATTATTTGATGGTGTAGTCAGACTTTATATATATATATATATATATTAACGTTTTAAATTTATTACTGATTCAATTAATGTGTTGATGAACTTTATATAGTTTTTCAAATTTAAGTAAGCTATAAAATTTTTTAAATTAATTTTCTTGAAAGCACTGTGAGTTAAACGGTGCCCATTCTGCATCCAATTGTCACTTCGTTTCCAATACTTTGGTGCTACTCAGCGGTGCCGTTGGTCTCGCTCGGTCTCGGTCAGTCGCTGTCCACCGTGCGACTCTGATGTGAGGCTCATAGAAATGGCGCAGAGTGGACGGCGAGTGATCAACACCAGATCAAACGGGAATACGGAAGGTCCATAAGATAAGAGGCCAAGGGTGATTTGCCCAACAATTATTCCATCACGCAGCCTCGCTTCGGAACTCGGTGGAAAAAGTCTTCGATATGATTAAAAAAGATAAAAAAATAATGGGGCCAAAAGAGGAGGACTCGTCCCCATAAAACCCTTCGCCCCCCATCCACTCGAGACGACTCAACTCTCGTCACCTCTCCTATCTCTGGCGACATCGCCCACCCAAACGGGAAGATCTCCAGATCTCCTTCCCTTTTTTTTTTTTCGTTCCTTTCTCTTCTTCTATTCTCCTCTCTCTCTCTCTCTCTCTCTCTCTCCGTCCCACTATTATTACTTTATTTAGTCTGGCGATGAGGATTAGGAGGTGTGCCTCGAAGCTGTTGGGCTCCACGACCGGCTACTTCTCGCCGACGCCGACGCCGACGCTCTGCTCGTCGCTGGAGTGGGACTCGGAGGCTGCTTCTGCCGCAGCCGCTGCCGGGCTGCTCTGCGAGCTGAACCGCTCCCCGTGGGATCTCGTGCCCAATCACCAGCATGCCATTTCCCAGGTCAGATCCATCGATCCCCGACCCCCCTCTCTCTCTCTCCTTTATTTCTTTGTTTCAGGCTTTCAGCTTCTAATAGGATGGATTCTTGACGATGGGCTTCTTGGTTCCTTTCTATTCCTCTTCTAGAGGGTGGAAAATGAGTTCTTTGTTCGATTGTAGGGCTTTTTTGTTTTGCTTTGTTTTTTATTCCTTCGCAAGCCCTAAAGCCTGGGATCGTGAGAGTTGGCTGGGCAATGATCAACCTGGGTTTTTATTAGCTTCCTTATTAATTTCCTTCTATTTGCTTTCGACTGTATGGCGTTTGGGAAATTTAATTAGCGAGGGAGTTAGGGTTCACGCCTGCAGCAGCGAAGGCGGAGAGAATAAATAAAAAAGAATGGAATTTTAGGTCGATGCATCGCCCGATCGATCGCAACGGAGGGGAAGGGGAAGGTGTTCGAACTGGGAGGGGGCTCTTGCTGCTCCTTTTTGGGGCGTACCGTTGGCTTTGTTTCCCCTTTAATTCCCCTCCTTTAGAGCTTGTTTTTGGGACTTGAATGGTTTCTGGGCGTTGGCATTTTGGCAGGAAGTCGAGGATGCCGCCGCCGCCGCCGATGACTACGATAGGGCCGCTCCGGCAAACGGCGTCAAACTTGAACGGAAACCCGTCGACCCTCCTCTTATCAAGAGGCAAGCATCCCTCCTATCATCTTCTCTCTCTCTCTATTTATACTGCTACTAGACCCAAACCCCCAACGCTACAAATATAATGGATGGATAATCGCAGCAGCGACTTCAGTTCTTATGCCAAGGTCATTCATACTGTTATTATGACAGCGATGTAAAAATAAAGGTGGAGGAAGAGGAGAAGAAGGAGAAGAAGAGCGTAAAGAGGAGAAGAAAGGAGAAAGGGATCGATGCAGCCGTTGCTACCGAGACTAGCGAGACTGCTACACCCTTCTGCAAGAAGAGCGATGGCAAGGGATGGCACTGCAAAAGACCGGCGCACCTTCCCCACACTCTCTGCCATTACCACCTAACCCAGCTCCGCTCCTATGCCAGCAATAACAGTCACGGTAAAGTCGCCGACCAGGCCACCGGAGGTGGTGACAAACAACGAAAGAAGAAGGCGGACGCAGCCGGAGACGGTACTAATTTCTACTACTACTATTATTCTGGGTTCGGGCCTTGGCGGGGAAAGAGGAGGGGAGGACGTCCCAGCAGTGATAATGGTGGTGGCAGCGGTGGTGGTGATGGTGTTAATGGTAATGACGTCACTGAAGAAGCAGAAGAAGAAGAAGAAGCCAGAGAGAATTCCGAGTCCGTGGACGGGTATGACGCTCCGGTCGCCGGTGGGGACGAGGAAGACAACGAAGAGGAGGACGATGAAAGGGCTGCTTGGACGAGGAGGAGGAGGAGGAGGAGGAGACGACAAGAAGAATAGCAGGAAGAGAGGAAGGAGGCCCGTGAAGGCCCGTTCTCTCAAATCACTGCTGTAGCGCCTCCTTGTTGCAATGCATGTGTTGTTGTTGTAATAATGTGTGCATAATTTCAGGCAGTGTAGGTGTAGGTGTGGGTCGTTATGGACTAAGAGCTGTTAACATGTGTTCAAAAAATTGAAAGCAAGCTGTTTTATCTTGGTCTTTAATTACTGGTTAACGTATTAATATTCTCGTAAACTGGAGGGAGGCAATCCCGGACTGACTGAATTATGGGCAGTAGCAAAGCAATTTGGTTCGGATTCAATGGCAGATGGAATCTAGATTCATATCAGAGATTTTGATGAGCTTATAAGGCTGGTGGTGAAGCGGGATTCTAGTACAAATGGTTGGATTTGGTTCAATTGTTCGACGACGGGCTGGCGTCTGACAAAGTTTGAGCTGGTCTTTATATGCTTTAGGCTTTCTGTCCATTCTATTTTGGGATCTAGACAAACAATGGATCACTGTTTTAGGTCATTTGGCACGTTCTGACTTCTGTGATAAAAATCAAAAGTAAGAAGTGGACTGGATTCGATGGATAATGTGTAAACACTTGCCAAGTCTTCCTAACCAATCACCTAATAACGAGTAATTTTTGGGTAGACTTAAAAAAAATTAACAGGTCAACTGATGAAAGCCACATCAATGTTTTCAATTAAAATATTCAACTGATATGAATGCCACATTAATATTTTAGATTAAAAATATTTATGGCAAGGGATAGTTTAGCTTTAATCATGATTAAATTGAAAGTTAATTGGATTATTGAAAATTTTTAAAATTTGACTGAAAAATGGTTAAAACTGCATTGTGCCTACTGATTAGCTTGATTTACATCCGATGTGATGGAAAAAAACTTATTTATTTATTTGTTTGTTTATTTTAAGGTAAAAGGAATGTTTGTAATGCCAAGTGACAAACGTTATTTTATATTTTTCATCAATTTATTCCGCAAAAGGTATGTAATTTGTGCCACGAAAGTGACAAAGTGTGGTGGTCGTCGCAAGTCTCGCTGAATAGCTACTTAACGTTCAGCTTGGTTCCAAAGGACTTGGCGAAGTTGGATTCCATGTCCTTAAAAACAAATACTTCCTTTGGCCCACTAGAATATTTTCAGAGAGAGAGAGAGAGAGAGATTGGTTGTGTCGGGAGGTGGGCCACACTCGCTACGTAATGCGAATTCCCTATGAATTTTCAAAAGCTTTTATTTTTTTTTTATCCTACCGTAAAATTCTTCGCTCGTGTTTTATATATATATATATATATATATATTCTTGGTACGGTCGATGTTGGTTCCAGTTGAATTGCTTGTCAAATGATCAAAGAACTAACTAAACTAACAGTATGGTTCCGTCCTGCAACGGTGGCACTTCTTGACTCGAGCTGCCGCACAAATCCAATATGAAAAAGCTAGTGGAATATTGGGATTGGCTTTGATCAGCCTTTGCGTTCTCAAGAAGTTGATGCAGCCAACTCATTTGGTGAATGGCGGGGATTTGGGTTCACAGACTTGAAACACATTAACGATCCATCATCAATCCATTAATTCACTCCATCCTCGTGTAGAGTTACAAGTTAATCAAACGTAAAGTTTGTGGACTACTATTGGTTAATAGATTAATCAGGACATATATATATTTTAAGTATGTCAATTTCTGATTTAAGTTAACCATCTCTGCCATTATATGGATAGATCAAGATCATATATTTAATAAATAGGTAAGATTTGGATTAGAATAATCGAGCCGTTCATTAGACGGGTCGTATTTGGGTTGTCTATTTTCTAAAAATACGTCTCCCTCAACGGGACGCAAAACTGACACACCGCGCGCATGTCTCCGTTCACTGGTTCCCAGTTCAATGTTTATTGGGTCACCTGATTAGAATAAGGGGTGAAATTTTGGACTTTGGTGTAGTGGTGGCCGTGTGGGACCACCTAACTGACGTAGGGTCGTAGAAATGGATGATCTAAGTTAGAGTTTGATAGAAAAAATATTATTCATGGATAAGTATACGGAATAGAGTTTATCTTTTGGCTATCCCTAAGGATATCTCTTGGCTATCCTATTGATCATATCAAATGCAAAAAGGTAAATCCATATGATAACTTTTTTTTACTCTTATTTGGAGGGATAACCAGCTATTATTGCATTTTTTAGGAAATAAATTGAGAGGATAACCTATGGTTAACCATGAATTATCCCTTTGATTAACTTTATTCCCAGCTATCCTTTATAGTTATAACTTTTGGGAATATGAAGGGATATCCCTCTTGTTCCCTATTTTAAATACTACCTAAAAGTTTCGAGCTCCGCACTTATCGTCGAGTGCCAATGGACGGAGCGTCCTCCTCGTCACCCTGCTGTAGAAGGCCAACGTATGCCTTTGCTACGCATTTTATTGGATTACTCAGCTCAAAACTAGAGGTGGGCACTGTGCTGATCGGCACGGCCTGGCACAAAATGGATCTTATTTGGCATGGTCTAGTACTATCGAGCTATGCCGGCATGATCCATTAAATCGTATCATATTGGGCTCAAAAAATTTAGCCCATCAACCTGGCACGGCACGCCCCATGATGGCCTATGCCAGCATGGCTAGCTAGAGGTGGGCACTATGCCGATCCGCATGGCTCGGTACGAAACGGACCGCACCTGACATGGCTCAGTACTATCGGGCCGTGCCGACATGGCCCATTAAACCGTGCCGTGCCGAACTCAAAAAATTTGGCTCGCTGGCCCGGCACAGCACAATAAGGGCCCAGTCGTGACGGCCGGCCCACATAGGCTTAGGTCGGCACGACCCATAAGGGCTTGATAAAAAAATATTTTTTTAATAAATTTAAAAATAATTGGGAACAAAGAAATTTATTAATATGAAGCCACCTTAATGGTGGGGGGTTTGGCATAGACCCCTACCAGTTTATTAATTTAAAATCAAAATGGTATATGAATGAAGGGGGGCTAGGCCCGACCTTCATAATACAATAAGAAAGGAGAAAAAAATAGAGATGACTCACTTTAACAATTAAAAAAAAATATAATTATAAAAATAGAGATGACTCACTTATCAGTAGTATTTGTGTTATCATCATCTTCACTGGTTAAGTCATGTCCACCTTTATCTTGAAGTCTCGTCTTAGCATCCAACCAATCTTTGAAGCAAAAAAGCATCTCAACCATCTCGCTAGTCATTCTACTTCTCTTTTCGTCCAGAACATGCCGACCTTCCCCGAAAGGGGATTCCGATGCTAATGTGGACATCGACACAGCTAAAATATCTCATGCAATGGCAGACATAACAGGATATTGATTTCTAACACTCTTCCACCAAGCTAATACATCTAGATTTTCTATTTGATCTTCATCATATGCAGAATAAAGATCGTTTCATAAATAAAATTCTAATTCATTACTTAAAGATGAAGAAAAGTGAGATGAAGAAGATGAAGCTTGTGTGTGTCTTCTTTGTACGATGAATGAAAAAATAGATGACGAACGAGATCTAGAAGAAGAAGCAGAGCTTTGAGTAAGCATTATAGATCCACGAATTTTGTTATCATATAAAGCATGAATATCATTAAGAAGTTGTGTTACCTTATCTTTAGCAGGTTCAGGATTTTGATTCATGTTTTCACAATATTCATCAATTAAAATATTTATGCCAGTTAATTTAACTCTAGGATCAAAAATAACAGCTAAGATATGCAAAGAACATATCCTATTTCAATATTCATTCCATTTAGTTTCCTATAACGTATAATAGGCATTAAAATATGATCATATCTATGATCTTTAAATTTTTTCCTAATTACATATGCTTTTTGTAAAAATGAATAAGAAGTTGGATAATAAATATCAGAAAGAATATTTGTAGCATCATAAAAAGTAACAAAAAAATCTTCTAAAATTTTACCTTTATTTCAATCAGTTTCAGTCAATGTAAATCCTAATCCACGATCATTAATATAAGCACTTAATAAGTTCTTATATGGATATGCATCATGCATCATGGTATAGGTACTATTTCAACAAGTAATTACATTAAGTTTAAATTTTTTAAAACATGTACCATGATCTACACATAATTGTTTAAATTCTTGAAGTTTTGCTTTTGAAGCATGAATAAAAGAAATCATATTTTTAATTTTTGAAATAACATTATGAATTATGTCCATGCCAGATTGAACAAAAGATTTAACATATAACATGCACATCTAATATGAAATAATTATCTATTTAAAATGGGATGCAAAGAGTCATTTAATAATGCAATAGTAGAATTATTATTAGATGCATTATCAAAAGTAATAGACATATTTTATCATTAATATTATATGAGCATGCAGTTTGATAAATAGCATTTGAAATTTGTTGCGGAAAATCAAAAGCACAAAAAGCAAGAATTTATTTATTTAGTAGCTAATTATTATCAATATAATAAAGTAATAGCAATAAAATAATTACTATTTACAGATGCCAACCAAAAATCAAATGTTAAAGAAACTTTTGCATTTATATTAGAGAGAGTTTTAGTTAAACTTTGTTTTATTGCTAAAAAGTTTGTCGTAGCCACTCTTTAAATGTATGCCTACTAGTTCTTTTATAAGCAGGTTGTAGGCCTAATTGAACATAACATTCAAAATTAAAAGATTCATATAAACTAAAAGGTAATTCATCCTGAACTATCCATTTTACAAGTAATTTCCTCTGATTTTTATGGTTATATACAAAATTACCTAGAAGTGATCCCTCTTGTATATTAAGGGTACTTTATTGACAGGAATCATGCATCCTATGATTCTCTTGATGTCTTTATAAATGTCCTGTTCCTCTAGTACTAGTACAACTGTAAAGTTTTGCACATTTTCTACATTTTGCTTTGTAGACTCCATCAATCATAATTCTATCAAATCATTCCAAACATCACTAGTCCTCTTACGAGAAGAGGTTTGATATTCACTGACACTGGCTCTAAAGGAAACTTGGGGTTGGGGATTATTTTTCTCATCCTCAGAAAAAGGGTGCATGCCAAAATTACTTTCATCATAAGATATCATATCTAAATTTTTTAATTAATAAATATAAAAAAATAAAAAATAACCACAATAAGGAATTGAGAAGAGGATCATAAATAGAGGCGTGGAGCTAAGATTTGTGAGCTTCCTTTTGGCTCTCGCCTCTCAACAAGAAGTAACCTCATTTCTCTTATACTTCTCAAGAACAACCTCCTCTTGTGTAGCACTTGCCACTTGCAAACTAAAAATTAAATTGCTAGAGCACTTGCTAGAAGATTAAAATAGTAGTAGTAGAGAAGAAGAGAAGAGTTGATTTGATGTGGTGAGAATGAGGGAGGAATGGGCTATTTATAAAAGTCTCAATTTTTTTTTCAAAAATACTCTTCAATATAGCTGTTATATGACTGGGAGGGATAAAATAGTCAAAACCCCATCTATGGCTATTTATAGCCATTAGGAGCCATGCCAGACACATTTGTTACTGAGCCATGCCAGGCACGATCCGGCTAAGGGTGTGGTCCGATAGGCCTGGACCGTGCCGTATCAAACACAACCCAGTGCTCAACACTACTCAAAACAATGAATTGATGCGCCATCACACAGAACCATAGTAAAATCAAGCTCAACATGATGGCGTGGCCTAATATGATATGCCCGATAGCCATGGTTGATTCCTTAATTTGGCAGCTCGTTTCAATCGCATCAATCCCTTAAAATTGAAATCAAATCATTTTAAACATTTATTTAAATAAAATTAAAATTTTATTATAATTTCATTTCAAACCTGAATTAGGTATTATAAGAGGTTTCAAATTCAAATCTTCTATTCCAGCCAACTATAATATAACGCATCCTTCTCTAATTCTTGCTTCATCTGATACTCCTTTCTTTTCTCGCCCAATGCTCCTCAGTATCTTCAATTATACTGCTAAGCCATTTTTTTATATTGATATTTTTTGTTATTTATTACAAGGCTTCAATGAGTTATGCCATAATTTATTTCGTATTATATGTAAAATTATTATTTTTTATTTTCTCATGATGAGATTGATTTTACAAATATCCTTTATAAATTTTAATGCATTTTTGATATACTTAACCAAAAATTTGACCTACCCAATCTTTTGATTCATATTTCGATTTTGTGTGAACCAAATGAGCAATATCAATTTCAATTTTAGTGGAATACAATTCCGATTCTGCTTTTAATTATGATGTTGAGCTAAACAAACCCTAAATGAGGTTGCATTCTCTTCAAAAGTAAGGACCAATTTTCTAAGGAATTTGCTCACTTCTTTTAATTAATTAGACTAAAAAGAGGGAATTTCTTTTGGTTCATTATGCTTGCAAGCTAGTAAGACGATGGCCTTTGGATTTTAAAGGGCCTTAAGGAGGAGTTTTAGCCATTACCGAACTAATGATATTAGCTTAGTTAAAAGTTGAGTTGGACTAGCATCATAGTAATGCAGCCAAAGATTGTTGTGAATCCGATTTCAACAATACTCAATTCAACTCAACTCATCTAAGCCTTTTTCCAACTATATGGGATCGGTTACATGAATCTGCATCCTCCACTTTGCTCTATTCGGGCTTAAGTCAACACTCAAATTATAAATAGTTATACCTTTTTTAATTATTTCTGTTTATATTAGTTTAAATCTACATCTACCTCTATCATTATCATGGATTATTAAAAGATCACTATTTCTAATTGAAGCATCAAAGGTCTTCGTTGTATATGTCAAAACCATCTTAATAAATTTTCTCATATTTTATCTTCAGTTGGAGCTACTCCTATCATTTATTGTATATGTTTATTTTTAATTCTATCTTTTAAGTTTTACCACATATCCATCTTAACATGCACATTTATGTTACACTTAATTTATTCACATGTTGTTTCAGCATTAACCAACACTCTATTCCATATAGCATAGTTAGCCTAATAGCGATTTTATAATTTTTTTTAATTTTAATGAAATGCATCGATTATACAATACTCTTAAAGCACACCTCCATCTAATCCATCCTATTTTAATTTTATGATTCACATCTTCACCTATTTTATCTTCTTACTGGATAATTGATCCAAAATACCTAAATTTTTCACTCCTTGATATCTCTTGGCTTGCAATCTTCATTGTCTCTTCATTTGTATTTCTACTTTTACTAAAATTACATTTTATGTATTCAGTCTGATGTGGGATGTACCATGAAAGAGATTAACGTAGAGCAATGGTTCAGATTTTAAGGTGTTTTACTTTTTGAAATGAGTAAGAATAAACTAAGGATGAATATGCAAAGAGTAAAGTAACTATCCGTAGAACACGATTCACTAAGTAATAAAGAAAATAGAATCTAGGCAAAGATGGTGTTCATTCTAAAATATTGGATCATACAGCTCCCAGGATGGGTGCCTAAAAGAAGAAGCTATACTTTTGCGGATGTTTCAGCTTTTCTTTAGATGGTTCCAGAGGCAAGGAGAACTTCATCTAAGGATCGTAGCACCTTGGTGTCTTGGGATTGGGATGCTTGGAACTGGTGTTAGAATGGGTATTTGTTGGGCCTTTCACCCTCTCCCTCATGGGGCTCAGGAGCACAGAAAAATAGAAAAAAGACTTTTTTGTTCATTAATCATAAATTATTTTCTACAAAAAGAATGGATAAAATTTTTATAATAAACCCTAACCCTTGAATTACATGAAAAAAGAAAATAAGGGTGCTAAATTGTTTTCAAATAAAAAAATAGGCGGCATCTTGAAACAGAAAAAGAGATCAGGGGATGGCGCCATATTCTGCTTTCTGTAAGGGGTAGGCGGCAAGTCACCTTCCATAGGAGACTTATTTGCTTCCTTTTTATACTGACATAACTTTATGAAAATCCTGGGATGCCCTAATTGAGTAGATGGCACATACTTTGACTGGGATTCTATGTGACTGCTGAGGTGGTGCACTGAATGTGGTCCTTCATAGTCTTGGGTCTTCAACTTCTTATACTTTGACTTAATAATTCTTGACTTGACTCAAAGAAAAATCACTGGACTAATACTAACAAAACTTGATTATAAGACTTAAAGCCAAACTAACATAAAGTAAGAAATCCGTAATGACTCTGGACTCAAATGAATTAATAGGAATCAAAAGTCTGACTACATAAATCAAAAATCCATAATGAGCTCAGTAACCTCTGTCTGATCCTGGTGCTCGTAACAATTCTCCTGGAATGGCAGGAACTCAATACTATTGAGTAAGGATTAATTTGGCTCTGGTACCGCTCCAATAGGTCTGGGTTGAGGCGCTACAGATCCTCTTGAGTGATCCACGAATCCTCAGATTCTGATCGACCTTGCCAACGAACTAAATAACGTTGGTAGCCTTTATCTCGAATATTAATAGCTTGGTCATTCAGGACACGCTCAATCCTTTCTATGCTCCTATGTACATTTATTGGTGGACATTCAGGTATGGGTTCGCTCTGAAGAATAGGGTTGGGTCCAAATGGCTCACTAGGTATCATCGCTGGCTCCCCATACTCAACTTGGTCTGAGATATTGAAGGTTGAGCTAATGCCAAATTTAGATGGTAATTCGAGCACATAAGCATTAGGTCCAACTTTCTTTATCACTTTGAAGGGTCCTGCTCTGTGGGTATGTAACTTTTTCATAGTCCCCGAAGAAAACTGCTCAGGTTAAGCCTAATCATCACATAATCTCTCTCAACAAATTCTTTAACTCTCTTTCGAGAATTAGCCATATTTTTATAAGTATTATTATTCAAATTAATCTTATTGATAATTTTCTTATGCAGATCTCTAATATGTTGTGCAAATGATTCAGTTGACTCAGAGACTCATGCATGTATGGGCAAAGGGATTATGTCTATAGGTCTATTTAGCTTATAACCATGGATAATCTCAAATGGACTCTTGCCTGTGGTCCTATTAATTAAACTATTGTAGGCAAATTTGGCTCTAGATAATAAAAGGTCCCAATTTCTAATTGTTGGCCCAGATTGCAACCAAGAGGGGGGGGGGGGGGGTGAATTGGGTTCTTTAAAAAATTAGCCTTTTTAAAATAGTTTGCTTGAGATTAATGAAGGCAAATGCAAGGTAACTAAAAAGTGCAGTGAATAAGATAGAGATAGAGACAATGGAACACGGCAAACACAAAAGATTTTATAGTGGTTCGGTGTATCCAACACCTACGTCCACTCCCAAGATTCACTTGGGTCCACACTATAATCACCCTAGATTACAGCAGAGTTGTTTTACAAGCTCACAACTCGAACTTGTTGTTTTTCGGGCGCACAACGAACCCAGCTGGTTTTCAAGGGCTCACCAGCATAAAAACCCTAACCTAAGCTTAACCAAGCTTGAACTGAGGTAAAACTACCTCCTCTAGTTCAATCCTCCAGATTGAACTAGGCACAAACAAAATAAGTATTGTTTTTGAAATACAAAGCTCCTCAATGAGCAAATATACAAATTAAGAATAGCAAGGTTTAGAAAAGCCTGTTTTGTAGATAGGTTGGCTTTTGAGCTTTTCTTCTTTTCTTCTTCTCCTTGCTGGATTGAATCAAGCCTCAGCTCCGATTCTTCACAGTTGAAGCAGTTGAGAAGAGTTGAAAAGCAAGAAATGAATCTCCTTTCTCCAAGTTGGGAAATCCGCCAAGACTTTGATTTGAACGCTTTGGATTCCTCTTGAGCCTTTTGGAGTGGAGTGGATTTGAGCTAGAAGGTTTTTCCTCTTAAGATTCAAGCTCTCGGATTTTTGAAATGGGATTTGTCTATCTCAAATTTTCTCTCTTTTTCTATTTTTCGTTCTTCTTTTTGAACAATAGACTTCCCTTTTTATAGATTTCTTTCATACTATTTTTGGAAGAAAACTATCCGTTGGAGTGTACCTTGTATCAAAATATATCCGTTAGAAATAAGGTAAAATAGAAATATTACCGTTGGAGCTGATCTGGCAACTTGATTTTCGTTCCAGGTGGGTTGGAGTCGACTCTAACTTTTCTGGAGTCGGCTCTAGCTCGAGGCATCTCAAACGGTATTTCTGGAGTCGTCTCTGGCTTTTCTGGGGTCGACAAGAACTTTTCCGGAGTCGACTCTAACTTACCCGGAGTCGACTCTAGGTTGGGGCCAGAAAAATCGACTTTCTGCTTCTTCTGTGAGAGTCGACTCTAACAGTCTCGGAGTCGACTCTAACGACCGTGCCAGTTCTGGAGTCGGCTCTGTGATTCTCGGAGTCGACTCTAATGTCTGCAATTCTTACCTAGACATTAGATTCGATCCAGAACACTATGTAACTCCTGATTTTGATCATTCAATAGTCTTATAATCTGAAACACTAAATCAAAATCATCAGAGCCTTCAAGTGTTATACTCAGATAGTTTTGTTAATCATCAAAATCATCAATTGGGTCAACAATCTCCCCCTTTTTGATGATAACAAAAACTTTGAGTATATGCATTCAAAAATTCAATCAAACTAAGGATTATAGTCATTTTGAACTTTAAACATTTGAAATTTAGGTTTTGATGCCAATGTTCAACGTAAACTTTAAAATTGTGCATGAGTTCAATAATCCATCAATTATGAATATTTAATCTTAATGTGCATAAAATTGCAATTGAGCTTTTTGTTAAGCTCCCCCTGAATATAAGCATCAAATTTTAACTGATTAACATTTCAAGTCATTTTGCATAAACAATTAATTCTCCCCTTTCTTTCTTTCTTTATGCATATATAACCATTTCTCCCTTCATTAAAATTTTCAAGTTTTTTGCATATTCAATATTCATATTCAATCTTTCTTTGCATACAACCTTCTTTTATTAAACCTGCATATTCAACCATCTCAACCATCTCTCCCCCTTTTTTGTTATCAGAAATAAGGAGAGTATTAGATAAAGAAAGTTATATAAAATTTATAGACTCAATAAAGCATAGGGATCCAAGCAATCAATATTTGAAAATGTGAAATTGTATTTCATAAGCAAGAACCATTACATTAGTTGATTCATTTACATTTCAAAAAGAAATACATTAGATATTCAAAAACTTCCTAAGTACAAACTATCAAAATCAAAATCAAGGTCAGATGTGTTTGAATACAATTTTCTTCAGATGACCTATGATTTCCATTACATCATCCTTTTGTGATTTCTTAAAGTTTTCAAGGCAAGCTTCGATTTGAGAGACTGCAAGGTCAATGTCCTTCTTCAATTGACCCGTTGCATGAACATACGATCCTGATCCATCGGCAATGCCTTCCATCCTTTCGAAGATCTTGTGAAGCTCAGCACCAAAGGATTCAACAGAACTGCCTAAGGTAAAGGATAGCATGTCCAGTCTCGAATTTAGTTCTTCCTTCAATTGATTAAAGTCTTCTTTTAATTTAGAAATTTCTTGAGATCTCTGGCTATCATACTCAGCAAGCAAACCTCTTAACTGATCAAGTTGTTCATCAGAGAATCTCCCAGAATTTGTTATAGGCTGATGTGGAGGTGAGGGAATAGAACTAGGTCCGCCTCTGAAGGTCCAGCTGAAGAAGGTCCCGCAATAGATGGATCAGGGACATAAGGTCCCTCAGTGGATGGTCCCGGGATGTCTTCTACTCTGGTTTCCTCTGCACTTTCTCTCTCTGCTCTTTCCTCTCTTCCTCCCTTCATCCAAACACCATTTACTTTCTTGAAGCCCATCCGATGAATAGTAGATATGCTATAATAATCAGTGTGTCTCAGTTTTCTTAATGGTTCATTTTCCATAATGAGCACACCTTGGCTTCTAAAGATTAGTGTCAGAATCATACCGTATGGCAGTGTTGATCTCTTCTTTGTAGCTGCCTCTGCCATGTATCCATCATCATGCCAGCTAAATTGACTGGCCTTCCAGTTATAATGCAGTCCATCAACAGAACGTCTCGCTCCGAGACATACTCGAATCTCCCAATTTTTGGAAATAAGATTCTTCCACAGATATTATGAAGTAATCTGAGTTCTAGATTTAACTGATTTGCAAAGATTTCTTCAAACTCAGTCACATCTCTCCTAGCATCCTTGTCAATGCCCCACTTCTATCCTCATGTTGATATTCCATCAATCCGATTGTGGGCATTTCTAATAAGTTTCCAAGAATCTTCGAGGTAATTGTCACTCTTGTTCCTCTTACTATGCTTATTAATCCACCTTCTCCTCTGCTTAATCCGTTGTAAAACTCTCTTACTAAGCAGGATAAGTGGGTAAATCAAGTGAGCAAATTTTTTCCCATCCCATTTCCTTCAAATTTCTTCCAATAGAGAAACCCTCCGATTCAAATAAATCAAAGTTTACTTTTCTCCCAGTGGTAATGGTCTTACCGGCTAAATGGTCAACCTTTGGTGAAGATGGTGAAGGAGGGAATCCTCTTGAGTGGCCGAAGAGGAAGAAGGCGAGGGTTGCCTCCGAACAGTGCGTCTCTTCGTTGGAACGGATGCTCCACCGATGAATCCGCGCCTCTTAGGTGCCATTGAGAAGATTGGAAGATTAATCAAGGTTTTGAGTAGATTTGGGGAAGTTGGAAAGGTTTTGGAGTTCTTTGGATAGGTTTAGGAGACGATTGGAATGATTGGGGGTCGACTCCGCCTTTTTATTTTTGACCTAGCTCGACTTAGAGTCGACTCCCGAAAACTGGGTGTCGGCTCCGAACCAGAAAATCTGTCAGCGCTCGTATTAGAGTCGGCTCTACAAAAGCCAGAGTCGGCTCTAATCACTTAGACAGAACATCAAAAACTCAGGTGTCGACTCCACAAACTGTCAGAGTCGACTCTAACAGTTTCAGAGATAAAAAATTAAGTTTCAAGGATTTGAAACTATTCAAATTAATCATCAAATTAGATAATGTTCTTTAGCAATTGGGGAAACAATGAATCAAGATCTAGATAGATTTCCTTATTGAAATATCAAGATTTTTCAAGAAATGATGAAGTCTAGATAGATGTCCTTAAGAGTTTCAGAAAACTATTCCAAAGGATCACAAACTCCTAATTCTCCTCTAAGATAACAAAATCTCTCTTCACTTAAGGGTTTTGTAATATATCTGCTAATTGTTCTTCAGTATTCACATAATCAAGACAAATTTCATTATTGGCTACATGTTCTCTTATAAAGTGATATCTAATTTCAATGTGTTTGTTCTTGAATGTTGAATTGGATTTTTAGTTAGATTTATTGCACTTGTATTATCACATCTTATAGGTGTTTATCAAGTGTGATACCATAGTCTTCAAGTTGTCTCTTAATCCATAGGATTTGAGCACAGCAACTTCCAGCTGCAACATATTCTGCTTCAGCAGTAGATAATGCAACCGAATTTTGCTTTTTGCTAAACCATGAGATTAAGTTACTTCCTAAAAATTGGCATGCACCACTTGTGCTTTTTCTATCTAATTTACATCCGCATAATCAGAATCAGAATATGCAATCAGATTTAATGTTGAGTCTCTAGAATACCATAAACCTACATTTTTAGTTCCACTTAAGTATCTTAAATTCTTTTAACAGCAATTAAGTGTGATTCTTTAGGTTCTGATTGAAATCTAGCACATAAACATACAAACATAATATCTGGTCTACTTGCAGTTAAGTAAAGAAGGGATCCGATCATACCTCGATAATATTTTGATCAACTTTTTACCTTCATCTTTGTCCAGCTTGCATGAAGGACTCATTGGTGTTCCGAAGGGGTTTAATTGATTCCATACCAAATTTCTTGAGAATTCTCTTGTGTACTTTGTTTGGTTGATGAAAGATTCCCTCTTTGCTTTGTTTGATTTGAAGTCCAAGGAAGAAGTTGAGTTCTCCCATCATGCTCATCTCGAATTCTCCCTGCATTAACTTAGCAAATTCTTGACATAGAGAATTGTTAGTAGCACCAAAAATAATGTCATCAACATATATTTGTACTACAATAAATCTTTACTTTTTCTTTTCAAAAATAATGTTTTATCAACATTTCCTCTTGTAAAATCATTTTCAATTAAAAATTTACTTAATCTATCATACCAAGCTCTAGGTGCTTGTTTCAAACCATATAGTGCTTTGTGTAATTTAAAAACGTGATTTGAAAATTCATGATCTTCAAAACCAGGTGGTTGTTCAACAAAACTTCTTCATTTATAAAACCATTTAAAAATGCACTTTTAACATCCATTTGAAATAAATTAATATTCATATGACATGCAAATGCAAGTAAAATCTAATGGCTTCTAATCTAGCTACAGGTGCAAAAGTTTCATCAAAATCAATACCTTCTTCTTGATTATATCCTTTTGCAACTAATCTAGCTTTGTTTCTAATTACTATGCCATTTTCATCTAATTTATTTCTAAAACCCATTTTGATCCTATTACAGAATGATCTTTAGGTCTATCACTAATGTCCAACATTATTTCTAGTAAATTGATTTAATTCTTCTTGCATGCTAACATCCAATTATTATCTTTTTCAGCTTCTTCAATAGTTTTAGGTTCAATTTGAGATACAAATGCAAGATGATTATTGATATTTCTCATTGATGATCTAGTTCTTACTCCTTGAGATGGATCACCTATAATTAATTCCTTGGGATGACCATAGCATATCTCCAATCTCTAGGTAGATCTATATCATTATGATCAATAACATCATCATCCTTAGGTGAATCATCATCTTTAGCTTCTTGTTCATGATCTGAAGATACATCTATTAATTTTTCAATATCTCTTTCAAATGTTTGTATCTTCCTCATCATCAATCTTTTCAGAACTTGATGCTAAAGATTCATCAAAACTACATGAATAGATTCTTCTACAATTAAGTTTTCTTGTTAAATACTCTATAAGCTTTACTAGATGTTGAATATCCTAAGAATATGCCTTCATCAGATTTTGCATCAAATTTTCCTAAGATTATCTTTACCATTATTATGAATGAAACATTTACAACCAAATGCATGAAAATAACTTATTTTGGGTTTTCTATTATTCCATAGTTCATAAGGTGTTTTCTTAAGATTGGCCTAATTAAAGCTCTATTAAGGATGTAGCATGCTGTGTTTATAGCTTCCGCCCAAAAGTATTTGGTAAGTTGCTTTCACATAGCATGGTACGGGCCATGTCTTCTAGGTTCTATTTTTTCTTTCAACTACACCATTTTGTTGGGTTCTAGGTGCAGAAAAATTATGATGAATGCCATTTTCATGCAAAAATTTTCAAATAAATGATTTTCAAATTCAGTTCCATGATCACTTCTTAGAGACACTATGGTGTTTTTTCTCATTTGTGACTTTCTTGAAGAATTTCAGAAATATGAAAGTCTCATCCTTGTGAGCTAAAAATAATACCCAAGTGTATCTAGAATAATCATCTACAATCACAAGACCATATTTCTTTCCTCCTAGACTTGTGGTTCTAGTAGGTCCAAAAAGGTCCATGTGAAGTAGCTCTAATGGCCTAGAAGTGAAACAATATTTTAGATTTGAAAGAATTTCTAGTTTGTTTTCCAAATTGACATGCATCACAATTTTATTATTTTCAAAATCTAATTTGGAAGTCCTTTAACTAAATCCATTCTAATTAATTTTGAAATAAGGTGTGTGCTTGCATGACCTAATCTACGATGCCACAACCAACCAATCTCATTTATATTAGCATTATTAGCAACTAAGCAATGATTACTAGACAAATTGTCTAAATCAATCAAGTATACATTGCCATTTCTATTTCCAATAAAACAATGCTATTATCAATGGGATTAGAAACAGTGCATATAGAAGATTCAAATGAAACTTTAAAACCTTTATCACATAATTGACTAATGCTAATTAAATTATGTTTCAAACCATCAACATATAAGACATTTTCAATATATGTGGAGGAGTTATTTGAATTTACCAAACCCAAATTTGGCCTTTGCCATTATCACCAAATGTAACTACTCCTCCTCTTTTCTTCAAGGGTGATGAATTGATCCTTGTCACCCGTCATGTGCCTTGAGCAGCCGCTATCAAGATACCACTTTTCTTTGATCTTTTGGCCGCAAGACACTCCTGCAAAATAATTTAAGTCTTATATTTAGGTACCCAAGCTTTCTTGGGTCCTTCATGGTTAGTAGCATAAAATTGTTCCTTTGGAACCCAAATTTTCTTTCCTTTAATTTAAATTATTTTAGTTTTGCATTCAAAAATTTATGTCCTTTTTGTTACATTTAAAACATGTAATATTATTTGTTTTTTAAAAAAATTTTTCAAATTTTGTTTCTTAATGGTTATATCCTAAACCAGCTTTATCAAGCTTTTTGATTACTAAAATAATTAAGTTTTTGAACTATAGTAAATTTATCAACAATACTTTATATTTTCAACTTCTTTCTTTAGTTTATCATTTTCATTGAAATTGATTCTTTTTCTTTAAAATTTTCTTTTCAGATTTCAGTTTCATTTTTTCTTTTTCTTTGGTTTTCAAAAATTTTTTTCTTTTTCAAAATTTGAAATCACAACAAGTTCATTAAAAGCATCAAACAATTCATCAAAAGTAAATTCATCATTTTCAGAACTTACCTCATTGTTTGCCATAAAGCAAATTTGCAACTTCCTTTTGTTCTTCTTCTTCGGATGAGATTCCTGTCGCTCCAAGTTGCAACATAGGCTTTCTTTTTCTTCCTTTTCAGTTGAGGACAATCATATCTAAAATGCCCGGTTTCTTACATTCATAGCAAAAGGGGTCTTTCTCTTTTCCTTGTCCTTGTCTTTTTCTTTTCTCCTTCCATTTTCCAAATTTCTTCTTGTGGAAGGGTTCTTCTTTCATGAATTTTTGAATTTCTGCTAGAGAGCTGTCTCATCATCATCATCTCTTCATCAGCTGCTCTCTTCATTTTGCAGCCTTAAGAGCTATGGTCTTTTCTTTTTGACTCTCCTCTTGCTGGCTCATGGGTCATTAGGATCCTAGAAGCTCCTCTAAGGGTAAGGTGTTGAGGTCCTTTGCTTCTTGGATTGCTGTCACCTTCGCTTCCCACGTTCTTGGAAGTGACCTAAGAATTTTACGAACAAGTTCAGAGTTAGATATTTTGCCAAGACTTTTCAAACCATTTACAATATCAGTAAATCTAGTAACATGCATGTATAGTTTCAGTTTGTTCCATGCTAAAAATTCATATTTATGAACAAGAATATTTATTTTGATTCTTTAACTTGGTTAGTACCCTCATGGGTAACCTCTAATCTATCCCAAATTTCCTTTGCGGAATTACATGTGAGATTCTATTAAATTCATTAGCATCTAAAGAGCAATATAAACATTCATGGCCTTAGCATTGAGCTGTGCCATTTTCCTATCATTATCATTCCAATCCCTTTCGGGCTTAGGAACAATAGTGCCATCAACAAGTGTGTGGGTGTACTAGGTCCATTATTATAACACCCCACAATTCATAATCAGAAGCTTGAATGAATATCCTCATTCTTGCTTTCCAATAAGAATAGTTGGAACCATTAAATAAAGGAGGTCTATTCGTAGAATGACCTTCGCAAATGATCCAACTTGAGTTGCCATTTGGATCTTTAGCTCTTGATCGTGTGATCAAAATCTAATGAGCACTTGCTCTGATACCAATTGTTGGCCCAGATGACAACCCAAGAGGGGGGGGTGAATTGGGTTCTTTAAAAATTTAGCCTTTTAAAAATTGTTTGCTTAAGATGAATGAAAAAATGCAATGTAAATATAAAGCAAATAAGATAGAGATAGAGACAATGGAAGCACGGCAAACACAAAGATTTTATAGTGGTTCGGTGTATCCAACACCTACGTCCACTCCCAAGATCACTTGGGTCCACACTATAATCTCCTCGATTACAGCCGAGTTGTTTTACAAGCTCACAACTCAAACTTGTTGTTTTACCCGGGATCACAACGAACCCAGCTGGTTTTCGGGCTCACCAGCACAAAACCCAACCTCAAGCTAACCTAGCTTGACCCGAGGTAAAACAACCTCCACTAGTTCAATCCCCGATTGAACTAGGCACAAACAAAATAAGATTGTTTTACAAATACACAGCTCCTCAATGAGCAAATATTCAAAGAAAATAAAGGTTTAGAAAAGCCTGATTTGAAGTTGTTTGGCTTTGAGCTTTTCTTCTTTTCTTCTTCTCCTTGCTGGGTTGAATCAAGCCTCAGCTCCGATTCTTCACAGTTGATGCAGTTGAGAAGATTGAAAAGTTCTCTTTCTTCAAGTTGAGAAATCCTTTGATTTGAACGCTTTGGATTCCTCTTTGAGCTTTTGGAGTGGAAGGATTTGAGGAAGGTTTTTCTCTTAAGATTCAAGCTCTCGGATTTTTGAAAATTTGTCTATCTTTTTCTCTCTTTTTCTTTCTATTTTTCTTCTTCTTTTTTTTCCCTTTTTATAGATTTCTTTCATCCATTTTTGGAAGAAAACTAGCCGTTGGAGTGTACCTGATTCAAAAATATCCGTTAGATGTAAAATCAAAATATTACCGTTGGAGCTGATCTGGCAACTTGATTTTTCGTTCCAGGTGGGTTGGAGTCGACTCTAACTTTTCTGGAGTCGGCTCTAGCTCGAGGCATCTCAGAACGGTATTTCTGGAGTCGTCTCTGGCTTTTCTGGGGTCGACAAGTAACTTTTCCGGAGTCGACTCTAACTTACCCGGAGTCGACTCTAGGTTGGGGCCAAAAAAATCTTTCTGCTTTTTCTGTGAGAGTCGACTCTAACAGTCTCGGAGTCGACTCTAACGACCATGCCAGTTCCGGAGTCAGCTCTGTGATTCTCGGAGTCGACTCTAATGTCTGCAATTCTTACTAGACATTAGATTCGATCCAGAACACTATGTAACTCCTGATTTTGATCATTCAATAGTCTTATAATCTGAAACACTAAATCAAAATCATCAGAGCCTTCAAGAGTTATACTCAGATAGTTTTGTTAATCATCAAAATCATCAATTGGGTCAACACTAATGTTTTCACTTACAAGACATTTTAACAAGTTTCCAAGGATTCGGTTTACTACTTCAGTCTGGCCATCGGTTTGAGGATGGTAGGAGGTAGAAAATTTGAGCTTAGTTCCTAACATGTGCCAGAGGATTTTCAAAAGTAACTCATGAATTGGACATCCTTATCACATACAATGATTTTTGGTAGGCCATGTAACCTAACCACTTCATCTAAGAAAAGTTTGGCCACCTTGGAGGCATCAAAGGCTTGGGAATAGGGTATGAAATCAACCATCTTGGAGAATCTATCGACCACAACATAGATTGAATCATGTCTTCTCTGGGTCATAGGCAATCTTAACACAAAATCCATACTAAGGTCTTACCATGAAAATCGGGCACAGGTATTGGGGTATAAAGGCCAGTGTTTTACTTTTGTTGTTTGGCAACAGCACAAGTTCGATATCTAGCCACATTCTGGGCAAAATTTCTTTTAATACTTGGCCAATAGAATTGGTCCTCAATTGCTAGTATGGTCTTGTTCCTACCGAAATGACCAGCTAAACCTCCAGCATGGGTTTCTCAAACTAAAAATTCTCTAAGGAAAGTCCTGGGAATACATAACTTGTTGTCCTTAAAGAGGTAGCCATTCTGAAAGGTATACTCACTATAAAAACTAGATGGTACTTGTTTCATAGATTGATAGATCACTAAAGTCAGGGCAGGCCTCATATTCCTCTTTTAGTTTGTCAAATCCTACGACTTTAGTCCTAATAGAATTCAAGAGCATAGATCGATGGCTAAAGGCATCAACAACCTTATTTTTAGTACCAGCACGGTGTTTTAATACACAAGTATAAGCTTGAATGTATTCTACCTACTTATCATGCCTAGAGTTCAGTTTCTTCTTAGAATTAAGAAATCGGAGTGCCTCATGATCAGAGTATAAAATAAATTCAAGCGATAGTAAATAATATCTCTAATATCTTAGGGCTTGAACTACCATGTAAAATTCCTTATCATAAGCCGAGTACCTAAGCTTAGCCTCATTCAATTTCTCACAAAAAAGGCTATGGGATGATTTTCTTGACTTAGGACTCCTCCTATACCCACTCTAGAAGCATCACAAGCAATCTTAAAGACCTTTGAAAAATCGGGTAACCTCAAAATGGGTGCTTGGGTCATCTTTTTCTTAATGTCTAGGAAGGCTTTATCTACACCTTTAATCCATTCAAAGGTTTTCTTCCTAATGCAATCAATGATTGGCACAACTATAGAGCTAAATCCATGAATAAATCGTCTATAGAAGGTAGCAATGCCATGGAAGCTACGCACATCGTGCATACTAGTAGGTACTGGCCACTCAACTATGGATTTAATCTTTTTCAGATCAGCTAATACTTCTTCGAGAGTCACTACAAGTCCTAGGAAATAGGTCAAGAACTCGCATTTATTCAAATTGGCATAAAGGCTATCTTTCCTAAGGGCTTGACAGACTTATCGGACATGGCTTAGGTGGTCTTCTTTAGTCCTACTATAGATCAAAATATCATCAAAATAAACCACAACAAATCTTTCAATGAACGTTCTTAGAACTTGGGTCATAATCCTCATAAAAGTACTAGGAGCATTGGACAATCTAAAGGCATCACTACCCACTCATAAAGACTATCCTTAGTCTTAAAAGCTATTTTTTACTCATCCCTAGGTGATGTGGGATGTACCATGCAAGAGATTAATGTAGAGCAATGGTTCAAATTTTAAGGTGCTTTACTTTTCAAAATGAGTAAGAATAAACAAAGAATGAATATGCGAAGAGTAAAGTAACTATCCGCAGAACACGACTTACTAAGTAATAAAGAAAACATGATCCTAGAATTGAGAAACCACTACTTAGAATATGCTCTTTCTTCAACAAAACAGAACTTATGAGAAGGGATGGGTCTGATTACCAAGCAATGATGGTCTTCGTCCTAAAAGATTCGATCACACAGCTCCTAGGATGAGCGTCTGGAAGAAGAAGCTATGCTTCCATGGATATTTTGGCTTTTCTTTAGATGGTTCTAGAGGCAATAAGGACTTCATCTAAGGATTGTAGCACCTTGGCATCTTAGGGCTGCGATGCTTAGAATAGGTGTTGAAACGGGTATTTGTTGGGCCTCTCACCCTCTCCCTCATGGAGTGTCAATGCTCAGGAGCACAGAAAAATAGAAGAAGACTCTTTTTTCATTAATCATCAATTATTTTTCTACAAGAAGAAGGGATGGGTTTTTATAACAAACCCTAACACTTGAATTATATGAAAAAAGAGAAAATAAGGGTGCCATATTATTTTTAAATAAGGAGATAGGCGGCATCTTGAAGAAAGGAAAAAAGATCAGGGGATGGTTTCCAAATAAGAAGATAGGTGGCATCTTGAACAAGAAAAAGAAATTAGGGGATGGTACCATATTTTGCTTTCCACAAGGGGTGAGTGGCAAGTCACCTTCCTTAGGGGGCTTATTTGTTTCCTTTTATGCTGAGATAACTTCATGAAAATCCTGGAATGCCTTAATTGAGTAGATGATGCCTACTTTGACTGGGATTCCATATGGATGCTGAGATGGCACACTGAATGTGGGCATTCATGGTCTTGGGTCTTTAATTTCTTACACTTTGAATCAATAAATCTTGACTTGACTCAAATAAAAATTACTGGACTCATATTGACAAAACTTGATTACAGGATTTAAAGTTAAACCAACATAAAGTAAGAAATCCATAATGACTCTAGACTCAAATGGATTGACAGGAATCAAAAGTCTAACTATATCAATTAAAAATCCATAATGAGCTCAGTAACCTCTATCTGATCCTGATGTCCGCACCAATTCTCCCAGGATGGGAGAAACTTGAACCTATCGAGTAAGAGTCAATCCAGCTTTGGTACCGCTCTAGTGGATCTGGGTCGAGGTGCTGTAGATTCTCTCGAGTGATCTACAAATCTTCATATTCTGGTCATCCTTACCAATGAACTAAATAACGTTGGTAGCCTTTATCCTGGATAGTAATAGCTTGGTCATCCAGGTTATGCTCAATCCTTTCTATGCTCCCAGGTAAATTTATTGGTGGATACTCAGGTACGAGTTTGCTCTCAAGAATAGGGTTGGATCCAAATGGCTCATTAGGTATCATCGCTGGCTCCCTATACTCAACTAGGTCTGAGATATTGAAGGCTGAGCTAATGCCAAATTTGGGTGGTAACTCAAGCATATAGGCATTGGGTCCAACTTTTTTTGTCACTTTGAAGGGTCCAACTTTATGGGCATGCAACTTTTTCATGGTTCTCGAAGGAAACCGCTCAGGTCTAAGCCTAATCATCACATAATCTCCCTCAGCAAATTCTTTAACTCTCTTTTGGGAATTAGCCATATTTTTATAAGTATCATTGCTCAAATTAATCATATCGATAATTTTCTTATGCAGATCACTAACATGTTGTGCAAATGATTCAGCTAACTTAGAGACTCGTGCATGTATGGGCAAAGGGATTAGGTCTATGGGTCTATTAGGCTTATGACCATGGATAATCTCAAATGAACTCTTGCCTGTGGTCCTATTAACTGAACTGTTGTAGGCGAATTTGACTCTAGATAACAAAAGGTTTCAATTTCCAGTGTTTTTACATATAAGACATCTCAACAAGTTTCCAAGGATTCGGTTTACTACTTCAGCCTGGCCATCGGTTTGAGGGTGGTAGAAGATAAAAAATTGGAGCTTAGTCCCTAATATGTGCTAGAAGGTTTTTCAAAAGTAACTTGTGAATCGGACATCCCTATCATATACAATGGTTTTTGGTAGGCCATGTAACCTAACCACTTCATCTAAGAAAAGTTTGGCCACCTTGGAGGCATCAAAGGCTTGGGAACAGGTTATGAAATTAGCCATCTTGGAGAATCTATCGACCACAACATAGATTGAATCATGTCTTCTCTGGGTCTTAGGCAATTCTAACACAAAATCCATACTAAGGTCTTGCCAAGGACAATTGGGCACAAATAACGAGTATAAAGGCTAGTGTTTTGCTTTTGTTGCTTGGCAACAATACAAGTTTGACATCTAGCCACATTTTGGATGAAGTTATTTTTAATACTTGGCCAATAGAACTGGTCCTCAGTTGCTAGAATGGTCTTGTTCCTATTGAAATGACCAGATAGACCTTCGGCATGGGTTTCTCAAACTAGAAATTCTCTAAGAAAAGTCCTGGGAATATACAACTTGTTGTCTTTAAAGAGGTAACCAAACTGAAGGGTATACTCACTATGCAAACTAGATGGTCCTTGTTTTATAGATTGATAGATTTTACTAAAGTCGGGACAGGTCTCATATTCCTCTTTCAGTTTGTCAAATCCTACAACTTCAATCCTAACAGAGTTCAAGAGCATGGATCGATGACTAAGGGCGTCAGCAACCTTATTTTTAGTACCAGCATGGTGTTTCAACACAAAAGTGTAAGCTTGAATATATTCTACCCACTTACCATGCCTAGGGTTTAGTTTCTTCTCAGAATTAAAGAATCGAAGTGCCTCATGATCAGAGTATAAAACAAATTCCTACGGTTGTAAATAATGTCTCTAATACTTAGGGCTTGAATTACCGCATAAAATTCCTTATCATAAGTCGAGTACCTAAGCTTAGCCTCATTCAATTTCTCATTAAAGAAAGCTATGAGATAACTTTCTTGACTTAGGACTCCTATACCCACTCTAGAAGCATCACAAGCAACCTCAAAGACCTTTGAAAAATTAGGTAACCTCAAAATGGATGCTTGGGTTATCTTTTTCTTAATGTCTAGGAAGGCTTTATTTACAGCTTTAGTCCATTCAAAGGTTCTCTTCCTAATGCAATCAGCAATGGGTGCAACTATAGAGCTAAATTCATGAATAAATAGTATATAGAAGGTAGCAAGGCCATGGAAGCTACGCATATTGTGTATACTAGTAGGTACTAGCCACTCAACTATGGACTTAATCTTTTTGGATCAGCTGATACTCCTTTGGGGGTCACTACAAATCTTAGGAAGGCGACTCAATGGGTCAAGAACTCGCATTTATTCAAATTGGCATAGAGGCTATCTTTCCTAAGGGCTTGACAGACTTATTGGACATGGCTTAGGTGGTCTTCTTTAGTCCTACTGTAGATCAAAATATCATCAAATAAACCATAATAAATCTTCCAATGAACATTATTAGAACTTGAATCATGATCCTCATGAAAGTACTAGGAGCATTGGATAATTCAAAAGGCATCACTACCCACTCATAAAGGCCATCATTAGTCTTAAAAGCTGTTTTTCATTCATTCCCGATCCTAACTCGATGATATCCACTCTTAAGGTCAATCTTAAAGAAATAGTTGCTTTGGCCATCATATCTAGCATGTCATCAAAACAAGGAATGGAAAAATTGTTGCCCAGATGTAGCAACCTAAGAGGGGGGTGAATTGGGTTATTAAAAAATTAATTACTATGCAGATATGTGCTTTAACTCTAATTTTAATTTGCAGCGGTGAGTGAGGTGCACAAAAAAATAATAACAAAGAATCAACAACCACAAACACAAAAGATTTTATAGTGGTTCGGTGCCAAACTCAGCACCTACATCCACTTCCCAAAACCTTTGGGGCTTCCACTAATCGTATCACAATTATTACAACATCTAGCCTTCCCTGGCTAGCCCTCTTGTTTATACGGCACAAGGCAGCCAAAAACCCCTAGCCTTACCCGGCCAATCCTCTTATTTCACGGCACAAGGAAGCCAAAACCCCTAGCCAAACCAGGCTAGTCCACTTGTTTCACGGCACAAGGAAGCCAACAATAATCAAGGGTTAACACTAACCCTTTTACAAAATAATCAGAGAATGATAAAGAGAAGCTCCTAAAATGAGCAAATATTCAGAGAATACATTACAACTTTTGAAGCAATATCTTCAGCAATAAATGAACGAAGTCGAAGTAGCTGAAGTCTTGATTGCTTGAAAAACTTCAATGATATGGACGACTTTTTGGAGCAATGAATGAACTTGAATGCACAGCAACTCTCTTATCAACCACTCAACAATATGCAATAAAAACTCTTTTCTTGGATTTTTTCCTCTTGAATTTCTCTTTTTCAAAAATCGTCGTAGTGTGCTTCTAATCCCAGCTATTTATAATAATCCAACAAAAAGATATCCGTTAGATACATTAGGAACAAATGGAAATAAAAACGGGAAGAAAATATAACCGTTGTAAAATGTTTCTCTTAAGCATTGAATGCAGGTCTCCATTTGAAGAAGGAAGAACTCTGTAATGATTCAAAAATCCAAAAGTTAATATAGCTGAAAATAGAAATAGAGAGAGAGTAAGAGAGAGAGAGAGCACGCTCAAAACTCAAGTGGCAGTTGACTAGAATTAACTCCAGATACCTGAAGACTTGAATGTATTCGAGCAAAAGGAAAGCAGGAAATCCCAGCTAGCTAGTTAGCTAGCTCACAAGAGATGCCACGGCAAAGAAAGCGTCCAGAGGAGAGAGATAGGTAGCTCCTTAGGCAACTAAAACATTTGCTAGTTAGCTTCCCAGCTAACTAACAACAAAAGAAATCGGCCAGGAGAAAAAGTGCAGAGCACTTAGTTAGCTCAGCAGCTAACTAAGCAAAAGATAGTTAGCTCTTCAGCTAACTAACAAGCAATTCAAATGGTAGAGGAAAGAGGCCATGCTATGGTAGTTAGCTCCCCGGCTAACTAAAAAGTGAAGGCTTACAACTGTAGAGGATACAGAAGAAGGGGAGTTAGCTCAATAGCTAACTAACTAAAAAAGATAGTTAGCTCACTAGCTAACTAAGCCCAAAAGCAACAAAGCAACCGTCCACACTAGTTAACTTGCTAGCTAAGTAAGGAAAAAGCAGCCACATGTCCGGGATAAGGCAGCTAACTCTCCAGTTAACTACAGAAAGTGTTCAAACAGCCAGAAAGAGAGGAAGTTAGCTCTCCAGCTAACTAAATTTTGAAAACGCACGACCTGAACATCCTTGTGAAAAATAGTTAACTAAGCAGTTAGCTCCAAGGTAAAACAGTTAGCTAACAAGATATGCTAGCTAGCTAAGAGAACTAGCAGCTAGCTAAACAGTTAGCTAGAAATGAAGTGCATTCGGCTAGAAAAAGTAACAGGAAATGGTAGTTAGCTAAAAAGCACTCCGGTTGGCTTAAAGGCATCCCAAGCTAGCTAACCAGCTAGCTAAAAATGGAGGACGTTCGGCCAGCAACAGTGACGAGCACTTTGGTTAACTAAAAGAACTCCAGCTAGCTAACAAGCTAGCTAACCAGCTAGCTCAATGAGGATGACGCTTGGCCAAGCCACTGAGATAGCTTACCAGTTAGCTGAATGTCGTGCCAACTAGCTAGGAATAACAAGTTAGCTAACCAGTTAACTCCAATAAAATTATCTAAGGCAAACGAAATTTAACAGGCGGCAAAATAGAATGAAGTACTCTCTTACCAATTAATTTTGCACGAAGATACTTACTTGCAAAGCGACCGAACTTCCCTGTATTAAGCTTAGAATTGCTTAATAGTTTTGTAATCATCAAAATCAATCTAGGGTTAACAATCTCTCCCTTTTTGATAATGATAAAACCCTTAAGCATGAAAGAATCAAATATAGGAAGTTTAATAAATAGATAGGAGTGTAATCAGAAAAACATTACTTTCTCCCCCTATCAATCTGAATAGGTGAACTCTTTTCTCCCCCTGAATATATAGAGTTATTATTTTACTCCATTCCTTAATGTATGCAATATTCTTCTCCCCCTTTTTGTCATTAATCAAAAAGAAGTTTGAAGAGTCTTGCAATAAATTTAAGCATAATATATCAAGGAGATGTTATTATTTATACATAATTAGAGCAGTCATTCAGATCAGTACAAAATAGAGTAAAGATAATACAAATATTACATATCATGGTTTCAAGTCATAAAACATAGTCATAAACATTCATTACATAAATATTCATTACTTTTCATTATCAGAAGAAGAAATATGAACTGAAGAAACATTTGGCTTGTTTAAAGATCCAGGCTTCTCGAAGGAAGGCTGTGTCGGCGGAGTCCAGAGGTGCGGATGAGAATAAGAAGTGTCAGGCACAGAGGTGGCAGAAAGAGTGATGTAAGTCTCCACGAGATGACTCAACCTTGAGAGAGATGCGGTCCAATGATCGACAGCGTTTCTTGCATCTCAGGTCTGGGTCTCGTTGGATCTCATTTGGTACTCTACCCACCCTGCCTTAGTTTCAAAATTCTCAAGCTTACCTTTTAGGAAATTTATCTCTTTTAGGATCCGGTCCATGACATATTCATTGTGATGAAAAACTCTTCCATTGAGAATGTTCACATCATGGACAAGTTGATTAAGAGTAATTTTAAACTGAGACATGGTCTCAAAATAGAAGAAATATATGGTACAAGGGTCTGATCATTGACAGAAGAAGCACTATCTCCAGAGCTTCGACTAGAAGAGGCAAGGGTCAATTCATGGATAATATGAGAATTTGATCATCACGTAGACGAACGATAGGAAGAGGAGCAGGAGCAAAGTTGTCATTATGATAAGAAGGTCCAGAAGCATTCATATTGGGTGGATCAGATAGAAATGGATTTTGTTCAGCAGTCATGGCAGCAAGGTAAAGATTCGGTTGGTGGAAGTCAAAATTGAAGAAGTTCTAAGGAGAACAAGCTGATTGAGTCATATTTGGCGGCGGCATACTAGACCGACCAGTTCTTGATCTAACCTTTAACCAAACACCATCCCATTTGGCATAGTCCATACGGTGCAGTGAATGAGCATTAAAAACGTCAGAATAACATAATGCCACTACAGTTTCTCCCTTAAGCTTTATATTGAAAAACTCAAATATATATGTGAGAAACATTTCATAGGGCAATACAGCCTTAGATCTAGACAGGGATTCTTTCATTACGGTCATCATTAGGTAAGATAGATCAACAGGGTCTTCTATTAAGATGTCATACATTAAACATATGTCTCTATCATTTACAATATTAAATGAACCAGCACGTGGGGCAAGAATTTTGGCAATGATACTGTGGAATAACCTATTTTTTACATATAACATATTTGCATCTAGAGTTTCAATATTACTAGCTTCATTGTCGTTAATATTAAGGATTAAACCTATTTTATATCCATGTTCACTAGGAAGGGCTTCTAAGAAACCATTAGATGGAATATTTAGGGCACAACCTAACGATTTGCAGTCAAGGTCGATTCTAGTCTTTTTCACAAAGAAAGAAATAGTTCCACTACCAAAGGATATGTTTTCATAAAATTCCTTAGTAAGCTCAGGATAAATGGGTCTCTTGGTAGATAAAAGCTTACCCCAATCTTGATTAACAAAAAGTTTTTCAATTTTAAAGCCTTCTTGTTCTAAGAAGCTAAGATAAACTAACCTTCCATGAGCAAAGGATTTAGAAGTAAGAAGGGAGTTGATGTGAGATGAAGATGTAGACGATTTCTTGCGAAGATCAGAACAATCATCATCTCTCAAGATTGCTTTCTTCTTGGGAGCCATCAACGATCTTCAAGATGGATTGATAGATTGAATGAATGGAGGAAAGGATTGATAGAAGGAGGATGAGAATGAGAGGAGGAGAGGAGAAGACGATCGGTTGAAAGGAGGGAGATGGCTTGAATGAAACTGGTTTGGAGAAAAGGTTATATAGGGAGAATCCTTGATGGTTAACTGGCCAGATGACTGTTTGGTTGTCTTGTCGGTTAACTGCCATCAAAAGAATAAAGAACATCCAATTTGCTGGTTGGTAAAAAATTAATGGAAGTAGGCTTTCATAAAGATGAAAAGACTTAAAGCTTACAACATACTCAAGCATTTAATTTGATAAGGTGTTTCATTTAATTGATTTAATTAAAAGATGTCATGAATATATCAATTCATTAATTGATTCATTAAATGGTTGGATCAAACATTCCTAATTCTCTTCTGATTTCATAAAATTTTGTTTCATCAAGAGGCTTAGTGAAAATATCAGCAATTTGATTTCCAGTATTTAAACATTCAATAATAATATTTTCATTATTTACGTGATCTCTAATGAAATGATGTCTAATTTCAATATGTTTAGTTTTGGAATGTTAACTAAGATTCTTAGTTAAGCTGATTGCACTTGTATTATCACATTTTATAGGTATAGCTTTTTGTTTAATACCATAATCTTCTAGCTGTTGCTTAATCCATAAGATTTGAGTGCAGCAACTTTTAGCTGCAACGTATTCGGCCTCGACTGTAGACAGTGCTACTGAAGTTTACTTTTTGCTAAACCATGAAATTAAGTTAACACCTAGAAACTGACAAGTTTCAGTGGTTGATTTCTATCTAATTTACATCCAGCAAAGTCTGAATCAGTGTAGCCTATTAAGTTAATGCTAGATTGTTTGTCATACTATACCTAAATTTACTGTTCCATTTAAATATTTAAATATTATTTTAACAGCAAGCAAGTGTGATTCTTTAGGATTGGCTTGATATCTAGCACACATGCAAACACTGAATAAAATATCTGGCCTACTAGCAGTTAAATGTAATAATGATCAAATCATGCCTCTATATAATTTTAAATCAACAAACTTTTCAAAATTATAGGATTCAAGTCTACATGATGAGCTCATAGGGGTACCGATACTCTTGGATGTCTCCATGCCAAACTTCTTGATCATTTCTTTGGTATATTTGGATTGGCTTATGAAGATCCCATCTTTGCTTTGTTTAATTTGTAGTCCGAGGAAGTAGTTCAGCTCACCCATCAAACTCATCTCGAACTCTCCCTGCATAAGCTTAGCAAAGTCCTTGCACAAAGAATCATTAGTGGCACCAAATATGATATCATCAACATAGATTTGAATAATTAATATATCTTTATTTTGTCTTTTAATAAATAAAGTTGTATCCACAGTTCTTCGAATGAAATCATTACTAATCAAGAATTTGCTTAATCTTTCATACCATGCCTGGGGTGCTTGTTTCAAACCATACAAAGCTTTGTTCAATTTGAAAACGTGGTTTGAAACAAGTGATTTTCAAAGCCGGATGGTTGTTCCACAAAAATTTGTTCAGCAATGTATCCATTTAAGAAAGCACTTTTAACATCCATTTGATATAATTTAAAATTCATAAAGCAAGCATAAGCAAGAAGTAATCTAATAGCTTCTAATCTAGCTACAGGGGCATATGTTTCATCAAAATCAATTCCCTCTTCTTGATTATAACCCTTAGCTACTAATCTTGCCTTATTTCTAATTATATTACCATGTTCATCTAACTTGTTTCTATAAACCCATTTAGTTCCAATAATTTGATGATCATGAGGTCTTTCAATAAGAGTCCAAATATTTCTTTCAAATTGGTGAAGTTCCTCATGCGTGGCATTTATCCAATCAATATCATTTTTAGCATCATCATAGCATTTAGGTTCAATTTTAGATACAAATGCTAAGTTATTACAAGCATCTCTAAATGATGATCTAGTTCTAACTCCTTGAGAAGGATCACCAATAATTTGATCTTTAGGATGACTAAGAACATACCTCCAACCTCTTTCTAATTCAACATTACCTTGTGAGGCTTCAGGTAGGTCAGCGTTCCCTTCTTCATTTACCTCTTGTGTATCTGAGTCATTCTTATCCTTCAGTGTGATGTCCTTGAATTGATCTTCAATGTCATCTGCATCATTTATACCTTTTCCCTTCTTAATGGAAGATCATTAGATTCATCAAAGATAACATGAATTGATTCTTCAACTACTAAAGTCTTTTTGTTGAATACTCTAAAAGCTCTACTATGCAAAGAATAACCAAGAAATATTCCTTCATCAGATTTAGCATCAAATTTATCAAGGTTTGATTTTCATTATTTAAAACATAACATTTGCATCCAAAAACATGAAAGTAACTTATATTAGGTTTTCTTCCTTTCCAAAGTTCATATGGAGTCTTTTTCAAAATAGGTCTAATCAATGCACGATTTAAAACATAACATGCAGTGTTGATAGCTTCTGCCCAAAAATATTTTGGAAGATTGCTTTCATACAACATGGTACGCGCCATTTCTCTAATGTTCTATTCTTTCTTTCAACTACTCCATTTTGTTGTGGTGTTCTTGGTGCAGAAAAATTATGTTCAATTCCATTTTCATTACAAAATTCTTCAAAAGATTTATTTTCAAATTCTTTTCCATGATCACTTCGTATCGATAACAGAAGAATTCTTTTATTTGTAATTCTTTTAAATAATTTTTGAAATGCTGGAAATGCTTCGTCTTTACTAGATAGAAATAAAACCCATGTAAAGCGAGAGAAATCATCAATAACAACAAAACTATATCTTTTCCTCCTAGACTAGTTATTCTTGTAGGACCGAATAAATCCATATGCAAGAGCTCCAAAGGTCTAGTGGTTGAAACTAAATTCTTTGATTTAAAAGAACTCGGGTTTGTTTTCCAAATTGACAAGCATTACAAATCTTATCTTTTTCAAAAACAAGTTTTGGCAAACCATGTACTAAATCCTTCTTAATTAATTTAGATAGTAAATCCATGCTTGCATGAGCTAGCCTACGATGCCATAACCAACTATTATCAGTTTTATTGTTTGTAGCAACTAGGCAATCAATATTTTGATCATGCAAATCATTTAAATTAACTATATACATTACCATGCCTTTGACCAACAAATTTCATGTTTTCATTAGCAGGATTTTTAACAATGCATAAGGATGATTCAAATGTAACATTAAATCCTTTGTCACATAATTGACTAATACTAAGTAAATTGTGTTTCAGTCCTTTCACAAGCAAAACATTATCAATATAAGCATGAGGTGTGATACCTATTTTCCAATGCCAATTATTTTTCCTTGGCCATTATCACCGAAAGTAACAACACCTCCATCTTTTGCTTCCAAAGTGATGAATTGCGATTCATCACCGGTCATGTGTCTTGAGCACCCGCTATCCAAGTACCATTGTCTTTTAATTGCTCGGGTTGCAAGACACACCTGCATACACAATTTCAATTTTTGTTTTTAGGTACCCAAGCTTTCTTGGGTCCTTTAGGGTTAGTCAAGAAGGTTCCTTTTGGAACCCATATTTTTCTTATCTTTGTGTTTGACAAATATAAGCTTTGTGTCCAATTTTTCTGCATTTAAAACATGTAATTTTAGTAGAATCATCAGCATGCTCATAAATATTTTTCAAAAATTTTATCTTTCAAAAGGATTGTATCCAAGACCAGCTCTATTGTAAACACTCTTTGACTATTTAAAATTATTTCTAATTTTTCTGAGCTTAGAGTAAATCTATCAACAATTGGTTTTAATTTATTCACTTCATTTTTCAAATCTTGGTTTTCTTTAACAATGATTCATTATCCTTTGAAATTCTTTCCTTTTCAAGAGTAAGATTTTTGATTTCATTTTTCAATTCTTTGCTCTTTGAACTTAAATTTGCAAAATCATCAATAAGTTCATAAAATGCACATTGTAATTCATCAAAGGTAAAGTCATCTAAAAAGTTAGGGCTTACCTCATCATTATCAGCCATGAAGCAAACATTGGCAACTTCAGTTTTCTCTTCATCTTCTGAACTTGTAGCTTCACTGTCGCTCCAAGTAGCCATCATTGCCTTCTTCTTTATTCTTTTAGATCCTTTCTTTAATAGTGGACAATCTGGTCTGATGTGTCCAGGCTTCTTGCACTCATAGCATGTAGGAGGTTCACTCTTTTCCTTATCTTTGCTATGATCTCCTTTGACAAATTATTTTCTTTTTCCAAACTTTTTCCTTTTCATGAACTTTTTAAATTTTTTTGAAATAAGTGCCATTTCATCATCTTTCTCACTGTCACTTGTGGTTTCTTCACTTTCATCTTCTTGAGTTGCACTCTTCAATGCCATAGTCCTTTTCTTCTTTGATTCATCTTCATCGATATGTTGTCGTTGCTGAAGCTCATGAGTCATCAAAGAACCGACCAACTCTTCAAGTGATAAAGTGTTGAGATCTTTTGCTTCTTGAATTGCGGTGACTTTTTCTAACAAGATCACTGTTAGCATAAGATTTTCCAAGACTTTTCAGTCCATTAATAATGTCAGTAAATCTTGTAAACATATCAGTAATATTTTCAGCAGATCCATCTTAAATAATTCATACTTATGAACAAGCATATTTATTTTGGATTCCTTGACTTGATTTGTACCCTCATGGGTGACTTCAAGTCTATCCCAGATTTTCTTAGCAGACATGCAAGTTGATATGCGATTAAACTCATTTGCATCAAGAGAGCAATAAAGAACATTCATAGCCTTAGCATTTAATTGAGCTAATTTCTTATCTTGCTCATCCCATTCAGGTTTTGCAATATTAATATTTTCAATCATAATAGTGGGTGTGTGTGGTCCATTAATTATGATTCCCCATAAATCATAATCTAGTGCTTGAATGAAGATTTTCATTCGTGCTTTCCAATATGTGTAATTTGTTCCATTGAACAAAGGTGGTCTATTAGTTGATTGTCCTTCAGTCAACATAAACTCATTGGGATTACTACTGATCTTTGGCTCCAAGCTAATCAAAGCTATAGGAATCAAGAGCACTCTGCTCTGATACCACTTGTTGCCCAGATGTAGCAACCCAAGAGGGGGATGAATTGGGTTATTAAAAAATTAATTACTATGCAGATATGTGCTTTAACCCTAATTTCAATTTGCAGCGGTGAGTGAGGTGCACAAAAAATAATAACAGAGAATCAAACAACCACAAACACAGAAGAGTTTATAGTGGTTCGGTGCCAAACTCAGCACCTACATCCACTCCCCAAAACCTTTGGGAATTCCACTAATCGTATCACAACGATTACAACCTCTAGCCTTCCCAGGCTAGCCCTCTTGTTTATACGGCACAAGGCAGCCAAAAACCCCTAGCCTTACCCGGCTAGTCCTCTTGTTTCACGGCACAAGGAAGCCAACAATAATCAAGGGTTAAAACTAACCCTTTTACAAAATAATCAGAGAATGATAAAGAGAAGCTCCTACAATGAGCAAATATTCAGAGAATACTTTACAACTTTTGAAGCAATAAACTCAGCAATAAATGAACGAAGTCGAAGTAGCTGAAGTCTTGATTGCTTGAAAAGCTTCAATGATCTAGACGACTTTTTGGAGCAATGAATGAACTTGAATGCACAGCAACATCAACCACTCAACAATATGCAATAAAAACTCTTTTCTTGGATTTCTTCCTCTTGAATTTCTCATTTTCAAAAATCATCGTAGTGTGCTTCTAATCCCAGCTATTCATAATAATCCAACAAAAGATATCCGTTAGATACATTAGGAACAAATGAAAATAAAAACGGGAAGAAAATATAACCGTTGTAAAATGTTTCCTTAAGCATTGAATGCAGATCTCCATTTGAGGAAGGAAGAACTCTGTAATGATTCAAAAATCCAAAAGTTAATATAGCTGAAAATAGAAATAGAGAGAGAGTAAGAGAGAGAGCACGCTCAAAACTCAAGCGACAGCTGACTGGAATTAACTCCAGGTAGCTGAAGACTTGAATGCATTCGGCCAAGAGGCAAGCAGAAAATCCCAGCTAGCTAGTCGCTAGCTCACAAGAGATGCCACGGCAAAGAAAGCATCCAGAGAAGAGAGATAGGCAGCTCCTTAGGCAACTAAAACATTTGCTAGTTAGCTTCCCAGCTAACAACAACAAAAGAAATCAGTCAGGAGAAAAAGCGCAGAGCACTTAGTTAGCTCAGCAGCTAACTAAGCAAAAGATAGTTAGCTCTTCAGCTAACTAACAAGCAATTAAAACGGCAGAGGAAAGAGGCCATGCTATGGTAGTTAGCTCCCCAGCTAACTAAAAAGTGAAGGCTCATGGCTTCAGAGGATATAGGAGAAGGGGAGTTAGCTCAATAGCTAACTAACCAAAAGATAGTTAGCTAACTAGCTAACTAAGCCCAAAAGCAACAAAGCAACCGTCCACACTAGTTAGCTTGCTAGCTAACTAAGGAAAAAGTAGCCACACATCTGGGATAAGGCAGCTAACTCTCCAGCTAACTAACCAAAAGGTAGCTAGCTCTCCAGTTAACTAAGAAGTGTTCAAACGGCCAGAGAGAGAGAAGTTAGCTCTTCAGCTAACTAAATTTTAAAAATGCACGGCCTGAACATCCCTGTGAAAAATAGTTAACTAAGCAGTTAGTTCTAAGGTAAAATAATTACCTAACAAGATATGCTAACTAGCTAAGAAACCAGCAGCTAGCTAAACAGTTTGCTAGAAATGAAGTGCATTCGGCCAAGAAAAGTAACAGGAAACAGTAGTTAGCTAAAAAGCAGTCCAGTTAGCTCAAAGGCATCCCAAGCTAGCTAACCAGCTAGCTAAAAATGGAGGACGTTCAGCCAGCAACAGTGATGAGCACTTTGGCTAACTGAAAGAATTCCAGCTAGCTAACAAGCTAGCTAACCAGCTAGCTCAATGAGGATGACACTCGGCCAAGCCACTGAGATAGCTTACCAGTTAGCTGAATGTCGTGCCAGCTAGCTAAATGGAATAACAAGTTAGCTAACCAGTTAACTCCAATAACATTATCTAAGGCAAACAAAATTTAATAGGTGGCAAAATAGAATAAAGTACTCTCTTACCAATCAATTTTGCACGAAGATACTTACTTGCAAAGCAACCGAACTTTCATGTATTAATCTTAGAATTGCTTAATAGTTTTGTAATCATCAAAATCAATATGGGGTCAACAGAAATGATATTTAACTATTATTTTGTTAATGGTTCGACAATCAATGCACATCCTCCAAGTGCCATCTTTCTTGAGGGTTAAAAGGGCAGGTACTGCACATGAACTCAGACTTTTCCTAATAAATCTATTTTTAAGGAGTTCTTCAATCCATTTTTTTAATTCTAAGTGCTCAGTGGGATTCATCCTATAATATGAAAGATTAGGCAAAGTGGCTCCTGGGGCTAGATCTATAGTATATTGTATGACACTTAAAGATGGTAATTGTTCAGAAAGTTCTTTAGAAAACACATCTTGGAACTCTTTCAAAAATTTACTACCTTTTGAGGGTGTTCTTTTTAGGTTTGATCATGAATTTTCTTAGTAGTTAAGATCCAAACTAGTGAACCCTCAGTGATCTCATGCTCTAGTTCTTTAGCACTGATCAGATTTAATCCCGGTTTCTTCTCTTTTAGGTTACTAGATTCCCACTTAATATAATCCTTAGGTGGAGTTGGGTTTATCACAAGCTTCTTCCCATGATGGTTAAAGAAGTAGGAGTTTCATCGACCATATAGGATAGCATCATGGTCATATAACCAAGGTCGATCTAAGATGATACTACTAACTCCCATAGGAAGGACATCACACCACACCTTTTCTTGATAGGATTGTAGCTGTATCATGACTTGACATCTCAGTTTAATGGGGATGAAAGTTGAGTCTATCCAGGATATCTTATAGAGATTGGGATGAAAAACCGTAGATAAACCTAAGGTTTTGACAATACTGGCTGAGATGTTATTAACACAGCTCCCGCTATCTATGATAATCTTACATATCTTTTTCCCTAACTTCACAAATTTCTGTAGGATATGGGCCCTACGCCAATCCTCTTGTTCTTTGGTTTGGGTCAAGATATATCAACAACTCTCAATAAATCAGATGACTCAATGACTTCCTCATCTCCTTCATATTCATCCACTAAATGTATTACAGCTTCATACACTTTTCTTTCATGCTCATCAGTGGGTTCAGGATCTTCTTCATGTAGTTCTCCTATGTATAGGGATCGGGTTGGGCGTTGACTAGCATAGTATCCCAATTTATGACATTTAAAAATGAGCATTAGGATTAGGATTCCTCTAAACTTCAGGTGACTTACCCTTATTTTTCTTGCGGGTCAATGGGGTGCTAGGAGTAGGTCGGCTTGGGTGCACTTACTAGGCCCTGATTTTTTATTAGGGGTACCATTCCTAGTGGGTTCAGGTTGACAGATTATGGGTCCCCTTTGGAATCTCTCGTAGTCTCTAGCTATCTGATAAGCTTGTTTAAGATCATGAACTTCTCTTAAAAATAATTCTCTCTGAATGTCCTCATATAGTCCAGTCCTAAATCTAGATAGGGTCACAGCTTCAGATTCATCTATGCTATACCTTATGATATATTCATCAAATTTGGCTATGTATTCAGATATGGTTTTGCTTCCCTGACTCATCCTCTACCATTGATCTAAAAGTCTCTGGTGATAGGATATGGGGGATACTTTTTCCTAAGCTTAAGTTTCATGGCTCTTCGATAGTTATGGATATGTCTTTCCTTTGCCTAGTTATCCTTTCAACATTCCCCCAATATAGTCTAGCCTGACGAACTAACCTGAGTTTAGCAAACTTAAACTCCCTCTCTTCAGACATTTTATACCACTCAAAGTACTAATCCATATCTTCTTCCCAATCAGTGTATACCTTAGGGTCAAGACTGTCATCAAATGTAGGTGCTTCTAACCTAATGTTCCTAATGGCTCTCTCATCTTGGTCCATAAAATCATAATTGGGTCTCCTCTAATTAAGCTCCAAGATTGGGTCATGGCATGGGCTCTTCTAGGGTTGAGAGGTGTCTCAAACTCATGCTCAGTATGGATCTCATGGGTTTCTTCTAGGGTCCCTACACGTGTCTCCGTTTGGGTGAACCTATGGTTCAATTGGGCAAGCTGTTCAGTAATGACCTTCAATTGGGTTTCGAGATTAGATTTCATGGTTAAACCAGATTGGGCTCGGGGCTGATGGTAAGGGGTTCCTGACCTAGTGGTCATGCAACACACAAATTCGTTCTAGAATTTCTAGACCAAGAAGCTCAAGTAGAATGAATCAACTCAACTTACAATCAACTTAACAATTATCCTTTCCACTGGCTAGGTAAGAGATGGGATTGTGGAGTCTTCCTCCTCTCTCACAGGGACCTAATTAGAGAACCACAAGTCTGCTTAAGGCGTTTGCCATTGGACCCCTAGCCTTAGACACCACTTTCAAGAAATAATTGAAGGATTGAGTACACTAGTTTCATCATAATACTTGGAACTCAACTATGTGGGTGTCCCTAGCTTTGCTTTAGGTTTCTACTCAATTTTAATTAGGCTTGGGATCGAGATGAGGGTGGTTGTTTTGGGCCCAAGGAAAGGTGATGAAATCCTTTCCTTACCCGAGATAGAAAAATTACTCTTATGTGAATTCAGTGATGCATGCACACACATATAAAAACCTAAGTAAAATATGTATGTGTATATATATATATATATATATTGTGTGTGTGTGTTGTAGATCTAAAAATAAGAAGAAAATTACATATTTAATGAAGATTAATTAGATTATTGATGGATGCAAAGATAAATGGGGTGTTCAATATGCTAAAAAAAATTAAGTAGTTCAAGCAATCACAAATGCAATCACACATCAAGCAAGCAATTAGCACATCAAAACTTTAACCTAAGAGTCTCATGTCCGACCGTAGCTCATTACTCCCATGAGTCATGATAATATACTTTTGTATACCCACTCAGGAGACATAAAATCATAAACAATACAATTTTTTTTTTGGATGTAAAAGATTTAAATTTTTTTTTAGCACTTTGCATGAATATGTCCTAACCAAGCTCTGATGCCAAACAGATGCAAGATATACCATGCAAGAGATTAACGTAGAACAATGGTTCAGATTTTAAGGTGCTTTACTTTTCGAAATGAGTAAGAATAAACTAAGGATGAATATGCAAATAGTAAAGTAACTATCCGTAGAACATGACTCACTAAGTAATAAAGAAAACATGATCCTAGGCTTAAGAAATCACTACTTAGAACATGCTCTTCCTTCAACAAAACAGAACTTATGATAAGGGATGGGTTTGATTACTAGGCAATGATAGTCTTTGTCCTAAAAGATTAGATTACACATCTTCCGGAATGGGCGTCTAAAAGAAGAAGCTATGCTCCTGCGGATGTTTCGACTTTTCTTCAGATGATTCTGAAGTCAAGGAGGACTTCATCTAAGGATTATAGCACCTTGGCATCTTAGGGCTGGGATGCTTGGAACAGGTATTGAAATGGGTATTCATTGGGCCTCTCACCCTCTCTCTCACATAGTGTCAATACTTAGGAGCACAGAAGAAGACTCTTTTTTCATTAATCATCAATTATTTTTTTACAAGAAGAAGGAAGGGGTTTTTATAATAAACTCTAACTCTTGAATTACATGAAAAAAATTAGGGTCCCATATTGTTTCCAAATAAGGAGATAGACGACATCTTGAAATAAGAGCCATCTAGTTCGCATAGTGAGTATACCCTTCAGGATGGCTACCTCTTTAAGGATAACAAGTATTCTTAAGACTTTTCTTAGAGAATTTCTAGTTTGGGAAACCAATGCTGGAGGTTGAGCTGGTCATTTCGGTAGAAACAAGACCATTCTAGCAATTGAGGACCAATTTTATTGGCAAAGTATTAAAAGGAATGTCGCCAAGAATATGGTTAGATGTCAAACTTGTGCTGTTGCCAAATAACAAAAGCAAAACACTGGCCTTTATACCCGTTACCTGTGCCCGATTGTCCTTGGCAAGACTTTTGTATGAATTTTGTGTTAGAATTGCCTAAGACCCAGAGGAGACATGATTCAATCTATGTTGTGATCGATAGATTCTCCAAGATGAATCATTTCATATCCTGTTCCCAAGCCTTTGATACCTCCAAGGTGGCCAAACTTTTCTTAGATGAAGTGGTTAAGTTATATGGCCTACCAAAAACCATTGTATCTGATAGAAATATCCGATTCATGAGTTACTTTTGGAAAACCCTATAGCATATGTTAGGGACTAAGCTCAAATTTTTTACCTTCTACCACTCTCAAACTGATGGCCAGACTGAAGTAGTAAACCAAATCCTTGAAAACTTGTTGAGATGTCTTGTAGGTAAAAATATTAAAAATTGGAACCTTTTGTTACCTAGAGCCAAATTCGCCTACAACAGTTCAGTTAATAGGACGATAGGCAAGAGTCCATTTAAAATTGTCAATGGTTATAAGCCTAATAAACCCATAGACCTAATCCCTTTGCCCATACATGCACAAGTCTCTAAGTCAGCTGAATCATTTGCACAATATGTTAGAGATCTACATAAGAAAATCATCCATAAGATTAATTTGAGCAATTATACTTATAAAAACATGGCTAATTTCTGAAAAAAAGTTAAAGAATATGCTGAGAAAGATTATGTGATGATTGGGCTTAGACTTGAGCAGTTTCCTCCGGGGACCATGAAAATGTTACATGCCCATGGAGCTGGATCCTTCAAAGTGATAAAGAAAGTTGGACCCAATGCATATATGCTTGAGTTACCATCCGAATTTGGTATTAGCTCAACCTTCAATATCTCAGACCTAGTTGAGTATAGGGAGCCAGTGATGATACCTAATGAGCCGTTTGGACCCGACCCTATTCTTGAGAGCGAACCCATACCTTAATGTCCACCAATAAATTTATTTGGAAATGTAGAAAGGATTGAGCATATCTTGGATGGCCAAGCTATTACTATCCAGGATAAAGTCTACCAACGTTATTTAGTTCGTTAGCAAGGATGACCAGAATCTGAGGATTCATGGATCACTCGAGAGGATCTGCAGCACCTTGACCCAAACCTATTGGAGCAATACTAGAGTTGGATTGATCCTTACTCAATAGGATCAAGTTCCTTCCATCCTGGAAGAATTGGTGCAGACACTAGAATCAGACAGAGTTACTGAGCTCATTATGGATTTCTGATTGATGTAGTTAGACTTTTGATTCCTGTCAATCCATTTGAGGTCAGAGTCATTATGGATTTCTTACTTTATGTTTGTTTGACTTTAAGCCATGTAATCAAGTTTTATTAGTATGAGTTCAGTAATTTTTATTTGAATCAAGTTAAGATTTATTGAGTCAAAGTGTAAGAAGTTAAAGACCCAAAACCATGAAGGACCACATTTAGTGCGCCACCTCAGCAGCCATATGAAATCCCAGTTAAAGTAGGCGCCATCTACTCAATTAGGGTGTTTCAAGATTTTATGAAGTCATCTCAGCATAAAAAAAAGCAAATAAGCCCCCTATGGAAGGTGACTTATCATTCATCCCTTATGGAAAGTAGAATATGGTGCTATCCCCTGATCTCTTTCTCTTATTTCAAGATACCGCCTAACTCCTTATTTGAAAATCATTCCTTGATCTTTTTTTCTTGTTTCAAGATGTCGTCTATCTCCTTATTTGGAAATAATATGATGCCCTTATTTTCTCTTTTTTTTCATGTCCCTTCTATTGTAGAGAAATAATTGATGATTAATGAAAAAGAGTCTTCTTCTTCTATTTTTTTGTGCTTCTGAGCATTGACACTCCGTGAGGGAGAGGATGAGAGCCCAACAAATACTCATTCTAATACATGTTCCAAGCATCCTAGCCCCAAGACGCTAAGGTGCTACGATCCTTAGATGAAGTCTTTCTTGCATTCGAAACCATTTGAAGAAAAGCTGAAACATCCGTGAGAGTATAGCTTCTTCTTCTAGGCGCTTATCCCGGGAGCTATGTGATATAATCTTTTAGGACGAAGACCATTATTGCCCGATAATCAGACCCATTCATTCTCATAAGTTCTATTTTATTGAAGAAAGAGCATATTCTAAGTAGTGGTTTCTCAACCCTAGGATCCTCTTTTCTTTATTACTTAATGAGTCATGTTCTCGGATAGTTACTTTACTCTTTGCATATTCATCCTTGGTTTATTCTTACTCATTTCGAAAAGTAAAGCCTCTTAAAATCTGAACCATTGCTCTACATTAATCTCTTGCATGGTACATCTCGTAACACATTGCTTTACCTATTAGTGTTCCTATATTCTAAGTTGCTACTCTAAGCTGACTATCATGTATAACTTCTTTACTCGCACTCGTTCATAATGCAGAAACCTTTGCTCACTTATCACCGCACCCAGACACCGGTGCGGTGCCTCTTACCCTTTTTTGAAACATCCAAAGGCAGATGCAATGCATCTCTTAATGGGAACATCCTAGCCTTTTGCATAGTTTAATTTAAAAGATTCATATTTTAGGGGATCTGATGAAGTTTTACGCTGGCTGTCAGCTAACTACCTAACACAACCCTCCTTTTTTACGTGGGCTTGGGACTAGCCTTGGTGGAGTTTTAATTTTAATAATGAATAAAATAAAAAAATAAGCATAAATGTGATCACTTTCAGGAGATTAGACCTCTTAATAACTACTTTGAGAGGGTTAAGCTTACACATAAAAAAAATCAATAATATTATCGCATTATGAAAAATTAGAAGGATGTCTACATATTTACTTGGTTATACTCTAATACTTAAGGAGGTTATAATATAATTAGAAAAAAGAATCCAAAAATGTTAAAAAACTCATAACTAAGGAAATACTAAATAACTAAGGTTTAGAAATTTTTCTTAATAATCAAATAGCTTTAGATCAATGAAATCTTATAGATTGAAGGAATCTCTAAAATTAGGAAATCTTAACAAAGATCCTCATATCTGAAGGTGAGCAATGACTTACTTAGGGCAACCCTAGAACCGATAACAATCCAATCAGTTCTAGATCCAAAAGTTAAGAAAAGGCTTAGTTGAGTTGAGTTAAGTTGGGTTCTGGATCCAAAATCTTGGAATCAACTTTCATCGGGTTGGTTCTTAGTTATGAGGTCGGTTCCTTAGTTTTGACCCAAAAATTGATTATCTTCTTTTTTTAACTAGAATTTACAAGATCAATTAAACTCCATAGGGTGTCTACCATCTGTACTAAAAAACCTTAAGCATTGGATTAGTCAACAAACACTAAATATATTCTTTTATTGAATATAATTAAAAAAATTTAACCATTAAATATCATAAATGCATCAAACAAAAAAGAACTAAGAAGCAATTCTGTTTTGGAATTGACCTAGAATTGAATCGATCCGATTAGGTTAATTAGTTCTGGGTTGGTTCTAAGATGTGATCAGATTAGTTCTATATTCAAAATCATCGAACTGATTTTGATTGGATTAGTTCTAGGTTGTGACCCAAAATCAACCCAAAATGATCCATGCTCACCCTTACTCATATCTACTAATTGTTTAAATAAAAAATGTTAATACTTGAAAGAGAATGAGGATTGTTGAAGATTAAAAAAAAGCATAAATATATCATAAGCTATATTTGAACAACTTTGAAGGATGATCATTTAAGATTTATACTAAGTTAAAATGATAAGATGAAACATATTTCGTAAGACTACTAAACTAATAAACATTTTTTAAAAAAAAGTGAAATAAAATGTGACCCTTAATCCATGGATAACTTAAATTTTGAAGTCTACTTATAGCTACACTAGAAAAGCCAATTCAAGACATGTTAGTTCTAAAAGAAGCTTCACTAGCACTGTTATACTAAAAGTTTTAGGTTAATTTATTTTCTAGACATCATCTGTATCAAGTTAGCTTATATAGAGTTCTACATTTATTATATAACTACTAGTATTAATATGTTAAATTATCATTAAAATTTATTATTTAATATGCATAAAAAAATAGATATTTGAGCCTTTTATTTATTATAATTTATTAAATTGTTACACTACATTATTAAAATAATTATAAAAAAGGAAAAAATGTATTAAGCATCTTATGGTGCCTGTATTTATAGAAGTGTTACTAAATGGAGGTTTAGGTTGTGTCACCATGTGGAAAACATTATTAATGAGAAATTTTCTCTTTTTATCATCATAAAATTTTATTGTTTAATATGCTAAAAAAATTAACTATTAAATTCTTCTACTTATTATCATTTAGTATATTATTACATTACATTTGAAAAAAATAATTATTTAAAATAAACCTTGCACAATGTGTGCATTATATACTATTTCTTTTGGATTAATTAGTTGGTCTCATCCAAGAAAAATCAAGTTAGAATAGAACTTCCAAGCAAGGCTGGAAATAGGCTTAGATCGAACTGGCTTTGGATAGCGTGGGCTCAGGCCTGAAAGGGTCTTGATTGTTTATGAGCTAATGGAAAAGCCTTTGTACACCACCTCTAGTAAAACAAATCCTACGTGAGCTGCACCGTTCCTTTTTATTGATCGACGTGGATCCTTCATAACTTGACACAACAGGATAAGATAGCAGGGATACGATCTTAAGTTTTGAGCATGATGTGCATTAATATCCATTCAGTCTTTTTGTAAAATTTATGCATACCAAAATGCTCTTTTCCTTCAGCCTACTTCTACCCATCATCTTGCTTAAATTTTGCTGATGAAAAACTTTTTTTGATTCAAAAACATTCTTCTTGGCTCTGGCTTTCGGGTATAAGGAATAGTCCAAGGTTGGAAAGATTCTCTCTCGTTCTGAAATATGCTCTAAGGGTTCGGTTTAAGGAATTAGTTTTCGAGTGGTGATATAAGCTTTTTCCTAACTCAGAAAAAGTGCTCTGAAAAGAGTTCTGATTTTTGGGTATAAGAAAATAGTTTTGGTCTGAGGCTGGAATAAGCCACTAAAAACTTTTTCAATAACTTTAGAAGAAAATGTCATCCTCGGCAGGAAGTAAAAAATCCTTCACAGAATATTGTTTATATATCTTTTTATAGTTCCTTTATTACACTAACTATTTTGGTAGTTAAAGAAAGTTAGTGCATTAAAAATTATATAATACTCATTTAGCATCCGTGGCATGTTATGACATTTTGGGAGTCATAACTCAGTCTACAAGTGATGGACATTCCTGGTAGGAGGAGTCATTACCTTTAGTTTTATGTTTTCTGCATAGATGTCATAATCTTTTAACTAGGGTGTCATACCTTTTGAACAAGGGTGTCATAATACTGTTTCGGCCTATATCAGCAAGGAAAAGTCCTCCTGCATCATGCACGATGCAGGAGCACACGCACCATGCACGCTAATTGATCGCGCACACTTGCGGTATGTAAAAGAATAAAATCAAAGCGTGCGATACGCACGACCTGCATTGCACCACACGGTGCACAAAGTCATTTCCATGGCATGTTACAACACTTTGGGAGTCATAATCCAAGCCACATACGATAGGTATTCCAGGTTTTAGGGGTTGGAACATAGACCTTAACATTTTCTGAATGGGTATCGTAGTTTTTTAACTGAGGTATCATAATTTTTTTTTGCCTATATCACTAATCTTCTAGCTTCCGTGGCATGTTATGATACTCTGCGAGTCATAATCCAAGCCACGTATGATAGGTATTCTAGGTGTTAGGGGTTGGAACATAACCTTAACATTTTTTGAATGGGTATCGTAGTTATTTAACAAGGGTATTGTAATTTTTAAATTGGGGTGTCGTAAATTTTTTCCCTATATCACTAATCTTCTAGCTTTTGTGGCATATTATGACACTCTAGGAGCCATTATTTATACCATAGAAGATAGGTATTCCAGGTATTACGGGTTGGAACATAAATATTAATATTTTTTGTATGGGTGTTGCAGTTGTTTAATTGAGGGATCTTAATTTTTAACTGGGGTGTCGTAATCCTATTTTGGCCTATATCAGTAATCTTCTAGCACGTGGCTTGTTATGACACCCTGCGAGTCATAACCAAAGCCACGTATGACAACTATTCCATGTATTGGAGGATTGAATATAAACCTTAACGTTTTTTGAATGGGTATCATAGTTTTTAACCGAGATGTCGTAATTGTTTAACTGGGCTGTTGCAATTTTTTTCACAAGTGCTATGTATTCCTGTGATATGTTATGACATTGCAGAATAATTATTATGTCTAGAAAAAATGTCATCTAAAACTATGGATATCAATGCTTATGACTTTGTACAAATATTTTTACATATGATGTTGAAATTATAGATCAGGAAGAAATTGAACATGTCCAGTTAGATGAAGTTGTTAGTGTTGTTCACAAGAGTGCACCTTCTCCTATCACCCTGAATGCAGAGAATGATTCTGTTGTTCCTCAAATTGGAATAGAGTTTAATTCAGCAGATGATGTATATAATTTCTACAATAGATATGCAAGAAGACTTGATTTTGGAATCACAATAATGTATAGTAGATCCAACTACAACAAAGAAATATGCTTCAAGCATATGGCGTGTCGAAGGCAAGAAAAATCTAGAAAAATTGAGAAGTCTATGAATCCTAGGGATACTAAAAAAATTGATTATAAGGCATCGATAAAAGTAAGACTAAATTCTAAAAATGGTAAGTGGATATTGGTTGACATTGTTTTAGAACATAACCATGTATTATCCATAACATCAATTGATTATTTACGGTCCCATTAGAGGATCAGCACACAAGAAATGATAGAGATCAATAATTTGCATGCTGTAAATATTTTCACAACTAAAATATACTCTACCATGGTAAGAAGAAAAGGGGGTAGAAGATAATTAGATTTCACAGAGAAGGATGCTTATAATTTCATCTGTCACAAATGTTAGACTCAGCTGAAAGAAGGGGATGCACAATCAATGATAATCCATTTTACACAAATGCAAGTGAAAAATGTAAATTTCTTTTATACTTTAGACCTAAATGATAATGGATAGTCAGGTCTATCTTCTGGATCCATCCAAGGTCATGATTGTTGAGCACTTACTTTAGTAATATACTAACTTTTGACTCAACCTACTTAACAAATAGATATCAAATGCCTTTTTATTCATTTTTTGGGGTCAACCATCATGGACAGTCCATATTGCTTGATTGCGCATTATTATTAGATAAGAAGACTGGGACATATAAATAGGTTTTTCAATCATGGCTAGATACAAATGGTGGTCAAGTACCTAATGTTATCATAACTGAGCAAGATAAGGCAATCGAGTTTGATGCTTATGTATGAAGTCAACTAACATAGGAGAGGATATAAAATGTTGAACTTTCCTATAGTCTTGTATAAATTTATATTATTTGTAGAAATATATAGCAACATGTATTCGGCATCCGATTGAATATATTGATTTAAAATATAAATTTTAGGACTAATTTAAAGCATCAAAGTAAATAATAGGGATAACAGATTTATGACACCTCTTGATATAAAGGATGATGTCCAAAACAAGATTATAACACCCTAGTTGGAAATCTATGACACCTATTCAAAAAATATTAAGGAAAAGCATTACAACATCCCAGAAAGATTTTTGATATAGGCTAAAAAAAATCACGACACCCTGGTTGTAATATTACAACACACTAGTTGGAAACCTACGATACCCATTCAGAAAACATTAAGGCAAAGTGTTACAACATCCAAGAAAGATTTCTGATATAGATCGAAAAAAAATTATGACACCCTAGCTGTAATATTACGACACCCTAGTTATAAAATTATGACACCCATTCAAAAAATGTTAAAGCAAAGTGTTTTGACATCGCAGGAAAATTTCTGATATAGGCAAACAAAATTACAACACCCCAGTTGTAAAATTATGATACCCTAGTTATAAAATTATAATACCCATTCAAAAAATGATAAGGCAATGCTTTACGAAATCTCAGAAAGATTTTTGATATGGTCAAAAAAAATTATGACATCCTAGTTGTAAAATTAAAATACCATAGTTATACAATTACGATACCTATTTAGAAAACGTTAAGACAAAGCTTTACGACATCCCATGATAGCCTTTTGATATCGGTCAAAAAAAATTACAATACTTTAGTTGTAAAATTACGACACCTATTCAAAAAACATTAAGGCAAAGCGTTACGACATCCAAGGGTAGGTTTCTGATATCGGCCGATAAAAAATTACGATACTCTAGTTTTAAAATTACAGCATCCTAGTTATAAAATTATGGCATCTATTGAGAAAACGTTAAGACAAAGCATTACGATATCACAGGGTAGGCTTCTGATATCGGTAAAAAAAAATTATGACACTCTAGTTGTAAAATTATGACACCTTAGTTATAAAATTACGATACCCATTTAGAAAATGTTAAGGCAAAGCATTACGACATCTTAGGGTAGGCTTATGATATCAGTCAAAAAAAATTATGATACCCCAGTTGTAAAATTATGATACCCATTTAGAAAATGTTAAGGTAAAGCTTTACGACATCCCAAGGTAGGCTTCTGATATCAACTGAAAAAAAATATGATACCCTAGTTGTAAAATTATGATACCTTAGTTATAAAATTACAACACCCATTCAGAAAACGTTAAGGCAAAGCGTTACAACATCCCAGGTAAGCTTCTGGTATCGGCCAAAAAAAAATTACGACACTCTATTTGTAAAATTACGATACCCTAGTTATAAAATTTTGACACCCATTAAGAAAACGTTAAGGCAAAGCGTTACAATATCCCAGGATAAGCTTCTGATATCGGCCAAAAAAAATCACAATACCCTAGTTGTAATATTATGACACCTTAGTTATAAAATTACAACATCCATTTAGAAAACTTTGAGGTGAAGCTTTACGACATCCCAGAAAGATTTTTGATATAAGCCAAAAAAAATTATGACACCTCAGTTATAAAATTATGATACCCTAGTTATAAAATTATGATATCCATTCAGAAAATGGTAAGGCAAAGCTTTACGACATCCCAGGATAGGCTTCTGATATAGGAAAAAAAAAAATTACGACACCTCAGTTGTAAATTATGATACCTTAGTTATAAAATTATGATACCCATTTAGAAAATATTAAGGCAAAGCTTTATAATATCTCAAGGTAAATTTCTGATATTGGCCAAAAAAATTGTTGGCCAAGATGGCGGCCCAAGATGGAGGGGGGGTGAATTGGGTTCTTTAAAAATTTAAACTAATTTAAGCAAGTAATGCTAATGCGCAGGAGAAGTATAAGTGCTGAGAGATAAAATTCAAGCAGAGTATAGTAAATAGGAAGAGAGAAAGAAGTCATGCACGACAAATACAAAGATTTTATAGTGGTTCGGTAACAACAACACCTACGTCCACTCCCAATGATCTCTTAGGCCATACTATAATCTTTCTGATTACAATAGAGTTGCTTTACAAGCTCACAACTCAAACTTGCTATTTTATCCCGGGATCACAATGAACCCAGCTGGTTTCCATAGGATCACCAACACAAAACGTCTCACAAGCCTCTTAGCTTGCACAAGGCCAAACTGTCCCTTGATTCAATCCCCTGATTGAATCAGCTTACAAAAGTAATAAGAGTATAGTTACAGCATAAATAAAGCTCCTAAATGAGCAAATAAAATAATGTAATCAAATAGAAATAGAAGGAGCCTAATTTAGAAGATTTCTGAAGTTGGCTTTTCTTCTTTTCCTCTATTTGATCTTCCTCAAGATGTGCTTGAAGCTTTTAAAGATTCTTTGATGTTGAAGCTTTGGAAGAACTATGGCTCTCTTTTTCTCCCTTTGATTTAATGAAAATCCCTCAAGATTAGCTTCAGATTCTTGGGATTTTCCTTGACCTCTATTTTCACTCTAGGGCTTTTGAAATTTAAACTTTCTCTTATTATTTTTCACTTCTTCTCTTCCTTTCTCTCTCTCTCTCTCTCTCCTTTTTTTTGAATCAACCCAGGGTTCCTACTTATAATCACCTTTCAAATCCACTTTTAGAAGCAATCTAGCTATTATTAGCAGTTGAAAGAGTGTTTAGCATGGATGAAGAAAGAGCCATTGGAGAAATGTCAGGTTTTGGAGCTATATTTGACATTCCTTGAATCAGCTCCTGTTAGGCTTTGAGTCGACTCGAACAGGTGCGGGAGTCAGCTTGAGTGTGGGTTGACCAAAAATAATTTTCTGCCCATAGAGGAGTCGACTCTTGCTGATTTTGGGATCGGATCGAATTTGTGCGGGAGTCGGCTCAACCTTGTGCGGGAGTCGGCTCGAGTTGAACCTCAAAAAACACATTCTCTGTATAACTGACCGAGTCGACTCGAGCATCTGGTGGAGTCAACTCGAGCTCGTCACAAAAAATGCAGTCTCTATCTTTCTGATTGAGTCAACTCGAGACTTTGCAGGAGTCGACTCGAGCTCGACACAAAAATGCAGTCTCTTTGTCTCTCTGACTGAGTCGACTCAAGACTCTACAGGAATCAACTTGAGTCCATGCCAAAAGTGCCAAAATGTGCCGAAGTTGGCTCCTTGACCGTAAGAGTTGACTCTAAGAGCTGAAATTTACACTTAAAGCTAGACTCAAGACCAAGCTCGATTTTTCTTGTGATTTTAATTGATTAATAATTTAAATCTACAAAACACCAAAATTATCAGTACTAAAGGGAATATACTCAAGTAGTTTTTGTTATTTATCAAAATTAATATTTGGGTCAACAATCTTCCTCTTTTTGATAATGACAAAAACATTGAGTATATGCTAGAAATTTAAAGCATAGATTTCAAATCAAATAATTTTTAATTAGAATAATATATTCAATAAAACTTTGATAAAATCCTTTCAATTGATAATGTTCATTAAGGATAACTCTATTGAAAATAATTTCAACAACTCAACTCTAACAACAAATATTTCAAATAGTTCAAACAATTAGACAACTCCCCCTGAGTATTTGCTCCCTCTGTGTATGTGTATACCATTTGTCCATTAAATCAATATGCATATACATACCAATTCTTCCCCTTTTTGTCATCAACAAAAAATGAAAGAATCATAGGGTGGACATAGCTCAAGAAAAAAAAATTCATAAAATCAGGATTGCATTAATATAAAAAAACTATTGAATAATTTCATAACATCACAAATAACTATTTCATTGATAATAAGAAGAGTTTCACACATATTCATTACATAATATCATTGTCAAAGCAAGGTTCATATGGTTTAAGTATAGTCATATCAATTTAAACTTCAAAATACAAGATACAAGTCCTAAATACAATCTATGTAGCTTCAATTCCTAAGTAAAACCATATAATTCTAATAACTAAGGTAGAGTAGGTTGGCTGGATTGGCTGGAAGAAATCACTTGAATATTCTCTTGAGTTGCTCTAGTATTTCTCCCTCCCCATCCTTCTGTATTTGCTTGAAATGCCTCATCATTTTCTTCAAATTGTAGTACAACATTTTGAATGTCTACTTAGAGCTTTGCAGATGAGTTGTAGTAGACATTTCCATCATCAACCAAACCTTTATGCTTTTTAGAAATTGATTCCAAAGTTGTTTTAAAACATTTAGCTGAGATTTTGATTGAATCTTCTACATTACTCAGCCTTTCATCAAATCCATGTTCCAACTATCTGATTTCAAGTAGCTGAGAGCACATTTCTTCTTTCATCAATTCTCTATGCTCTGCAAGCTTAGAATCCATCATTTCCATGATCCTCCCCACTATATCTTCAGTAAAGGCTAGGGATGGATCTACTGGTGGTGGTGGTGCTGAAGAGGAAGTCGGTGCTGGTGCTGGTGAAGGTGGAGCTGGAGCAGAAGGTTTGAGAGCTGATGAAGATGGTCCAGGGGCTGCAGAAGGTCCAGGGACCTCTCTATATCATCATCATCATCATCATCATCCATAATACCTCTGACTGGCACTGGTAGACCATCATGCCTGTGCCTCTACCAAACACCATCCACTTTTCTAAATTCCATCCGATGAAAGGTGGAGGCGTTGTAATAGTCTATATGTCGGAGTAGTCTCTTTGGCTCATTATCTAAAATCTCTACTCCTTGGCTTCTAAAAATCAATGTCAGTACCATACCATACGGTAGACTCATCTTCTTCTTTGAACAAGTTTCACTCATATAGCTTAACATCATTCCAGGTAAATTTATTGGGTGTCCATTCAAAATACAGTCCATAAAGACAATATCTCTCTCAGACACATAATCAAAATGACCGATTTTTGAAAATAAGATCCTACTGCAAATATTATGAAGAAGCCTCAACTCTAAGTTGAGCTGATTCGTATAGACTTCTTCTAATTCATTAACTTCTCTTCCTAACATCCTTGTCAAGCTTCACCATGGTCTGAATGACTTGTGAAAGTCATCCCTTCCATGGGCATTTCCAATAGATTTTCCAAAACAGACTGATTGACCCTTACTCGGGTTCCTCTAACCATTGCAACTAATCCATTGTCACCTCTACTCGCAGATCCATAAAATTCTCTTACTTAGGTCGGGTAGGTGGGAACATCTAGGGAGCAAAGTCTTCCCCATCCCATATTCCTCAATAAATTTTCAACATTAAAACCCTCAAAGTCCAGAAAATGGAATAATACCTTTCTTACAGTGGTGATTACTCTTCCAACCATAGGGTTTAGGTGCAGTGAAGCTGGAGTGGCTGCGGCTTTGGGTGTGAAGGTTGAGGACGAGGAGGGAGTGATTGGAGAGGGTTGCCTCACCGAGCATCTTGCAATCCGTCTTCCCGTGGGGACGGAAGCTCCATGGGTCGAAGCGCGGCGCTTGGGAGCCATTGGAAGACAATGAAGGTTGAAATCAAGAATAATTGGAAGTTGGAAAGATATCGGCTCGAGAATGATTAAAGATTTTGATTTTAAAAGTGTCGACCCAAACCCTAAATAACTGTTTGGGACACCTCGAGTTGGCTCACACAAGAACTCAAGTTGACTTGCCAACCAGAATACAATTAGCACTCAAAATTGACTCTCCATCAAGCGGACAGAGAGCTCAATGACTTCGAGTCGACTCTTTCTTCCGCATGAGTCAGCTCGTCATCAAGTCAACTCTAGATAAAATCATGAATCGGCTCGTGAATAGTTTTAGCAGAATATCAAGAGTTTCAAATGCTGAAACACGTCAAGCCAAGCTCAAAATTCTAGATAATTTATCCTTAAAGCTTGGGGGATCAATGAATTCAAATATCTAGATGATTTTTCTTAGAAAATAAGAGGATATTCAATGAAATTTGATTGACTTCTAGATAGCCTTCCTTAGGAGTTTCAGACTATTCTAATGGATCACAAACTCCTAATTCTTCTCTAAGATAACAAAATCTATCCTTACTTAAGGGTTTTGTAAATATATCAGCCAATTGATTTTCTGTATTAACAAATTTAAGACAAAGATCTTCATTAGTAACATATTCTCTTATAAAGTGATGTCTAATTTCTATGTGTTTAGTTCTTAAATATTGAATTAGATTTTTAGTCAGATTTATTGCATGTGTATTATCACATCTTATAGAAATTTTATTAAGAGCGATGCCAAAATCCTCAAGTTGTTGATTAATCCAAAGGATTTGAGTACAACATATTCAGCTTCTGCTATAGATAATGCAACTGAATTTTACTTTTTGCTAAACCAAGAGATTAAGTTATACCTAAGAATTAGCATGCACCACTAGTGCTTTTTCTATCTAGTTTACAACCAGCAAAATCAGAATCAGAATATGCAATCAAATCAAATGTAGAGTCTCTAGAATACCATAATCCTACATTTTTAGTTTCACTCAAATATCTAAAGATTTTTTTTTACAGCTATTAAATGTGACTCCTTAGGATCAGATTGTGTTGGCCCAGATGACAACCCAAGGGGGGGGGGGGGGTGAATTGGGTTCTTTAAAAAATTTAACCTCTAAAAAAAATTGTTTGCTTAAGATGAATGAAAGTAAATGCAATGCAAATATAAAGCACAATCAATGAGATAGAGATAGAGATAGAGACAATAGAAGCACGGCAAACACAAAGATTTTATAGTGGTTCGGTGTATCCAACACCTACGTCCACTCCCAAGATCCACTTGGGTCCACACTATAATCTCCTCGATTACAGCCGAGTTGTTTTACAAGCTCACAACCCAAACTTGTTGTTTTACCCGGGATCACAACGAACCCAGCCGGTTTTTCGGGCTCACCAGCACACAACCCTAAACTCAAGCTAATCTAGCTTGACCCGAGGTATACAACCTCCACTAGTTCAATCCCTTTGATTGAACTAGGCACAAACAAAAAGAATATAGTTTTTCAAAGATACACAGCTCCTCAATGAGCAAATATTCAAAAATAAGTAAACAAGTTTAGAAAAGCCTGATTTGAAGTTGTTTGGCTTTGAGCTTTTCTTCTTTTCTTCTTTTCTTCTCTTCTCCCTTTGGAATGATGAATCAAGCCTCAGCTTTAATCCCTCACAGTCGTTGCAGTTGAGAAGATTGGAAATGGAAGAAACAGAGCTTTTACTTCAATTTGGGAAATCCACCGATTTTTGATTTGAACGCCTTGGATTCCTCTTTGAGCTTTTTGGAGTGGAAGGATTTGAGTTTGAAGGTTTTTCTCTTGGATTTCAGGCTCAGGGTTTCTCGGATTTTTGATTTGAAATTTTTTCTTTTTCTCTTTTTTTTTCAAACGGGTGTTTTCCCCTTTTTATAGATTTTCTTCAATCCATTTTGGGATGAAACTAGCCGTTGGAGTGTACCTGGAAACAAAATATATCCGTTAGAAATTAGGTAAAAAGGAAATATTACCGTTAGAGCTGATCTGGCATTTTAAATTTTGTCCCAGTCAGGTTGGAGTCGGCTCCAACTTTTCAGGTGTCGGCTCCAGATCGTTTTACCAAAAATAGAAATTTCGAGTTCGTTGAGGAGTCGGCTCCGAAAAAGTAAGTGTCGGCTCGCCATCGTCAGGTGTCGGCTCCCGAAACTGTAGGTGTCGGCTCCAGGATGCTCAAAAAATAACGTTCTGTCCCCGCATCGGAGTCGGCTCCAGACACTGTAAGTGTCGACTCCGAAACTCTAGGTGTCGGCTCCGAAACTCTAGGTGTCGGCTCCGGATCGTATCAAAAATCAGATTAAAATTGAATTGGCCATGGGGTCGGCTCCAGATTTTCTAGGTGTCGACTCCAAGCTCTGAAACTTTGAAATCTCTGATTTGTATTTGATTCAAAATTCATTTCTTAATTCCTTTAAATTGATCAAATAAATTTAAGTCCTGAAACACTTATAAAATCCATTAGTAATCAAATAAATATACTCAATTCCTTTATTAATCATCAAAATCAATAAATGGATCAACAATCTCCCCCTTTTTGATGATTATAAAAACATTGAGTATATGCATAGAATTCTTAAATTAAAAAATTATCAAGGAAGTGATCTTCACGAGTAAGCTCCCCCTGAATAAGGTAGCTCCCCCTATGAAGTTCAAATTATTCTTCCTCTTACTTTACATATTTGGTACTTAAGATTTCTTTATGCATAGTCAAATCAATTTGATTATTAATCCACATCAATATCATATTAATCAATTAACTTCATTAATGTTTTCATATTAATTTAAAACATAACTTTCTCCCTCTTAATGCATATACAACCATAATTCTCTCCCCTTTTTTGTAATCAACAAAAAGGTAAAGAATATTTCACATTGCATCAAAAGATAATTTTCATTGCATCAAAAGATAATTTCATTGCATCAAAAGATAATTTCAAACAAAAGTCAAGTATTACATAAAAAATACTCATTCATCAAAATATAGCCTTCATTACATCAACATAAACTTCATTACATCAAAATGTAAACTACATTTCATCAAAATTAAACATTCATTACATCAAAAGTTCTTCCTCACTATTCTTGTTAAATGATCTACAATATTTTTCATTCCATCACATTGAAGCTTATAGTCTTTAAGTCTCTCATCAACAAATGTGCAAGCTGTTGAGATTTTATCTTGAAGCTCGGCGTTGCACCTTGAATAAGTTTCACTATCTCCACAAATCTCTTTAAGTTCTTCAAAGATGTTCTTCAAATCACCACTTAAAGATTCTGCAGAGGAGTTGAGAGTTGATTCAATTTTTGCAATCCGATCATCAAGTGAATAAAGTGATTCTTTTATATTCATGAACTGACTGTCAAACTCATCCTTCTGAGCAGCAAACAAACTTTTTAATTGCTCCATTTGAAGGTCTGAGAATCCAGCTGAAGAAGTGGATGGTTGATCATTAACATGTGCAGGTGCAGGAGCAGGAGCAGGAATGGGACTCCTAGGCTGTGAGAAGGAACCCTAACTGATGGTCCAGCCTCGCAAGGCTCAGAAACTCTCGGCACAGGGGCTCTCTCATCAAGGTGTCCTTTCCTATCCCACTGTCCATTCACTTTAGCAAAACCCATCCGATGCAATGTTGCCAAACTATAGTAGTCGGTGTGCCTCAGGTTCTTAGATGGTTCATTCTCTTGAATTACAACCCCTTGGCTCTGAAAACCATAGTAAGCACCATGCCATACGGTAGGGATGATCTTCTCTTCCCTCCAGCTTCCGCCATATAAAATATCATCATAGCTGCAAGGTTGATTGGCTGTCCAGTCAAAACACTATCCATAACAACAATGTCTCGCTCCGAGACATACTCAAACCGACCGGTCTTCGGAAACAAATCTACTGCAAATGTTGTGTAATAATCTCAATTCCAAGGGTAATTGATTAGCTCTAATCTCCTCAAACTCTGTCACTTCCCTTCCTAACATCCTTGAAAGAGCCGCTGACCTATCACTGTGCATGTCAGCTGCTAAACCGGTAATTGGGATGCTAAGGAGGTTTCCAAGCTTTTGAAAGGTAAGGTGAATCCTCTTATTTCTTACTGAGCTAACTAAACCGCCATCACCTCTAGCCAAATTAAAATAAAATTCTTTTACTAAGGCTGGATAAGTGGGAACATCAAGAGAGCAGAGCTTATCCCAGCCCATTTCCTTTAATTGCCTACCGATTGAGAAACCCTCGGTTTCAAATAGGTCAAAATCAATCTTTCTCCCCATTGTGATAACCCTCCCGGCTAAGGTATCTACCTGAGTGGAAGAGGTGTTGGGGTTGTCTGAATCCGTGGACGAATCACTGCTTGGAGTCGGCTCACGAGCGGGACGACGCGCGGACCATTTTCCCGTGGTCACCGGCGCTCCAATCACTGATTCCCTCCTTTTGGGTGCCATTAGATCTTTGGAAGTTTCGATTTGGATGGAATTAGAGGTGGGGAAGTTTTGGAAGAATTTTGGAAGTTTGGTTAGGATTTGAGAAGTTATGAAATGATGAGGTGTCGACTCTGCCCTAATAAATCAATTTTGGAATCCCAGGTGTCGACTCCCGCAAAGTCGGGTGTCGACTCCAAATCGCTAACACAGTCAGCGCTCGAACTGGAGTCGGCTCCACTTATACGGGTGTCGGCTCCAAGGTCAGGACCGAGAGCGACACAGTCAGAGGTGTCGACTCCTCATTCTGAGGTGTCGACTCCAAAGACAGTTTCAGAAAAAAATAATTGAGATTCAAATGACTGAAACTTGTCAAAAAGAGTTCAATAAAAATTTCAAAAAA